>VJMH01000098.1:0-23897 GCA_009835185.1 Aphanomyces stellatus
TGCTGGGGGATTGACCGTGACGGCTGGTGGTCTTACCATCACTGCAGGTGGACTGTTGGTTACTGCTGGAGGTGCTACAGTCACGGACGGCGGTGCGTCCGTTACAACAACGTCAACATCGGCGTCCGCGGCGACATTTACAGCCTCTAGCTCAAGTTATACCAGCAGTGGAACCGTCGTTCAAATTGTTTCTGGAACTGCGTCCGCGACAACATTTTATCTCCTCAAAGCACTGAGTTCAACTACCACGTCCATGTTTGATGTTCGCGGAGACGGTCAAACCACAGTGCGGGCTGGAGGTCTTGTTGTGACGGCTGGTGGCTTAACGGTCACTGCTGGTGGTTTGACAATCACTGCAAACGGCCTGCTCGTCACTGCTGGTGGGTTGACTGTCACTGCTGGTGGCGTAACCATCACGGCCAATGGATTGCTCGTATCAGCTGGTGGCTTTACCGTCACGGACGGCGGCGAAACCATCACAACCACATCGACATCAGCGTCGGCCGCCGTATTCACGGCCTCCAGTTCCAGCTACACCAGTGCTGGCACCGTCGTCCAAATTGTCTCCGGTACTGCACCTGCAACCACCTTTTACTTGCTCAAAGCGCTCAGTTCCACCTCCACGTCCATGTTTGATGTACGAGGTGATGGCCAAACAACTGTCCGTGCTGGCGGACTTGTTGTCACTGCTGGCGGGTTGACTGTCACTGCTGGTGGCCTCACGATCACTGCCGGTGGTTTGCTGATCACGGCTGGTGGAATCACTATTACAGACGGCGGTCAAGCGATTACTACGACGTCGGCAACATCATCGGCTGCAACATTTACAGCTTCGAGCTCGAGTTACACCAGCTCTGGGTCGGTCGTCCAAATTGTGTCGGGTACAGCCCCTGCCTCGACCTTTTTCTTGCTTAAAGCACTGAGCTCGACATCAACAGCAATGTTTGATGTCCGTGGCGACGGGCAGACGACTGTTCGGGCTGGGGGGCTGGTTGTGACGGCCGGTGGGTTGACAGTCACAGCCGGCGGGATAACGATCACTGCGGGTGGCTTGCTTGTGACTGCAGGTGGACTTACGATAACCGACGGCGGCGGCTCAGTCACGACAACATCCACGACCGCATCGGCCGCCATTTTCACCGCGTCGAGTTCGAGTTACACGAGTGCTGGCACTGTCGTCCAGATTGTCTCTGGCACGACTGCAGCCTCGACCTTTTATTTGCTCAAAGCGCTCAGCTCCACCTCCACGTCCATGTTTGATGTCCGTGGTGATGGCCTCACCACGGTACGAGCGGGGGGTCTTGTCGTGACAGCTGGCGGGTTGACTGTCACGGCTGGCGGGGTCACGATCACTGCCAATGGCCTACTTGTCACGGCTGGTGGCTTGACCGTCACGGACGGCGGCGAGACCATCACAACGACGTCAGCAACTGCATCCGCCGCCGTCTTCACCGCGTCCAGCTCGAGCTACACGAACGGCAACAGCGTTATCTCGATCGTGTCCGGCACAGCACCCGCCAGCACCTTTTATCTGCTCCAGGCGCTCAGCTCAACCACAACCGCCATGTTTGACGTGCGCGGGGACGGCACCACGACGCTGCACCAAGGTGACTTGGTCGTGACCACGGGCGGCCTGAGTCTCACGGCCGGTGGCATCACAGCCGCGGGTGCGATCGTCTTTTCGTCGACGACGGCGTCGACGACACCAACGACTGGGGCTGTCCTCTTGTCGGGGGGCTTGGGCGTCGCCGGCAACCTTTACTGCGCGGGCGCGGTCGTTGGCAACACCGTCACCACAAGTTCCGACGCCCGGCTCAAGACAGCCGTCGAGACAATCGATGTCTCGCGCGCCGCGTTTGATTCACTTCGACCGGTAGACGAGAAAGGGTCTGGTGTTGGTGCTGACAAAGTGTATGTGTGTGTGCTAGGTCGAGTTTGAGTGGACAAATCGAAGCGAGCTCAGCGCGGGGTTCCTCGCCCAAGACGTGCGTGCGCTTTGGCCACATTTGGTGCACACGGACGGCAACGGCTTCCTCTCGCTCAATTACAACGGCCTGACGCCGTACATTGTCTCCCGCGTGAAGGCCATGGCCGTGGAACACGACCACATGCAAGTGGCCAATGGGCGCCTCCAAGACACCGTGGCGGCGATGCAGGAAGACATGCAACGCATGCAAGCACGCATGGAACAATTGGAAGCCGCGATCTTGGCCATCGGTGGCGGGGCCCCGTCGATATCGATCGCGGCGTAGATGCATGTTGTATCAGATAGGTAGATGTGTTCATGCATATGTGTATGCCGTTCACGCGACTTGCCCCCGAGGAGCACGCGACGGATGTGGCACCGTCGTCCGTGGCCTCTCGCTCATGGATCGCCGCGGAGGGTTTTTTAAACTCCAGGTCCACGTGTCCACCTTGAGCGCGTAATAATAAAATCCGCCCAGGTTTTGCCAATATATTAAAAAATCGGGGGTGTAGCGCCATTTTAATGCCGTGGATTCAAATTTCATACAAACAACAAGAGGAGCGCGATAATTATTTTTGGAGCTTCGAAAAACGGACGGTTCGTAAAAAAAGGATGCTGCCCACCGTGAGTGCGGCTTGCTGCTTTTCACTTTTGCATTCACTGCCACCCCCCGATCAGACCAACATGAGTGAACTCTTGACCCAACCCGCTGTGATCTTGGCAGGTGTCGCCGTCGCTGCTGGCGTCGGCGCCTACTTCGCCATGGCCCCTGGTGGTGGCGCCTCCAAGGACGACTCCAAGGTCGCCAAGAAGAAGGCCCCGGAGCTTCCCAAGAAGCTCAAGAAGAAGAAGGAAAAGGAAGAGTCCAAACCCGTGGAAGTCGCCGCCGCGCCCGCCGTCGCTGAAAAGGAAAGCGAACCCCTCGACTTGAACGAATTCATCGGTGACTTCCCCGACACGGACGACGAAGACGCCGCGCGCGCCGAAGCCAACCGCAAGCGCAACGCCAAGAAGAAGGCCGCGAAGAAAAAGAAGTCGACGACCAACTTGGTCGACGGCGATTCGGACGACCAACCCAAGTCCAAGAAGTCTTCCGTGAACGACCTCGCGTCCAAGCTTGACAGCAACACGAGCAAGAAGGACAAGAAGAAGGCCGCCGCCAATAATGCCGCCAACGCCAACGCCGATGCCGCTGTCTTCCAAGCCGAACCCCATGCCAACGAAGATGGCTGGGAGACCGTCGCGTACAAGAAGCGTGGCTCCAAGGTCAACGTGACGTCGTCTTAAGTGGCGGGCAGCAACCCCGCGCAAGATTGTCGAGTCGTCGTCGTCGTTGCGCTACGGCGTGGTGGGCGACGACTTGGGATCGCTGTGCACAGGAGTAGGAGAAGGAACCTGGGTCGGTCGGTGCGTAGCAGTTGTGTGTGGCCGATGGACCCGCTTGGTAATTTAGAGAACAAAAACAATCGTGTAGACGCGTGTCGTTAGTTTCGAAGCTGTGGCATATTTACAACTTGGAGCGGGCCTTGGCGGCATCGATCACGACGGGCAACTTCATGGCCAAGCCCATGTTGCCCTTCAACTTCAATTTGCCCTTCATGAAGGCCTAACAACGATTAGGACCACACGCACACACGAGGATACCTGTTGGGCGTTGAGTTTGCCGTCGGCGATCGACATAAAGTCGGCGTCGCTGACCGTGATGGTCAAGTCGGCGGGCTTGGTCGCCGTTTCAATTGACCCCGCGCCGTTCTTGAGGTCCACAAACCACGTGCCGCCTGCCCCTTCATGTCAGACACGACGCAAGCATGATGCATCATACCGGGTGTAATGTTGAATTGAATCGTGCCCTTGACCTTGCCCACCAATTCGGGGCCCTTGGCCTTGATGGCTTCGCCGATCGAGGCAAAGATGCCCGCCGAGCGAAGGCCAGTGGTCGTCGCCGCGGGTGTGGCCGCCGGGGCCGCCGCCGCTGCTGCGCCGCTGGCCACCTTTTGCTTGTACGCGTTGATGACCGCCGAGAGCTTCATGGCAAGACCCATGTTCCCCTTGAACTTGATCTTCCCCTGCATGTATGCCTGCTGCGGGTTCAACTTGTCGGCGATCAGAAGCAGAAAGTTGGCTTCCGAGAGCGTCACGGTCACATCGGCGGCCGCGTCGGCGGAGCTCTTGGTCACGCCGGCGGGAGCGGTCTTGCACTGAATGAGCCACTGGCCCGCGCCCGTCACGTCAAACTTGATTGTCCCCTTCACTTGGTTGACCAGCGCGGCGCCGGCATCGCGCACGGCGGCATCCATAATCCCAAACACTTCGGCGGCGGTGCTCATGATGGAACCGACAATCGAACGCAAAAATGAAAGATTTGGCCCGTGAGCGGCACCGCATGGCGATGTCACTATGGATGTCCCTCGGCCAGTGACATGGCAGTTGCAAATAAAGTTCACTTATACAAACTGTCCCTCGCTATACTGACATAATGTCAGTATCCTCATGGGCACTGCATCAAACATTTGGTGGATGGGAGGTGAACTTCTCGGTGTGTTGACGCAACAAAATCTGGTCTGTGGGATCCTCGTGTCTACGTGTGGCGGGAAGAGTTGTGAACACAGCAAGTCTGCTTCAGGTGGACTGCTTGTCGCGCTCATGACGCACATGTTATCTTAGCACGAGATGGTGGGGCCGTCCAAACTGCATCGCATGGGCGTCGTATGCCATGCAGTACAAGCGCTCCAAGTCCCGCGTGTAGGTGGCCGTCTGGAACAACGGCAGCGCCGCGCGGGACGTTCGCAGGTGTTCATAATGCCGTCGGAGAACCTGCATGTGCGTTGTCGCCAATGCCACTAGGGCGACAGACTCACAAATCTAGCGCAACATTTGCATGAGGAAATCCCCGCCATGTCTTCGAATTCCTTGGTGGTGTGGGCGACAAAGTCACGGCATCCGACATTGGCGAGGAGTGAGATGCCGACGCGACTGCAGGAAACTTTGAGATCCCTTCCTCAAAGCACTGACCTCGCAAAGGTTTCGCCGCCCAGCGTCAGCACGGGCAAATTGCCCGCCAGGGCATCAGTCGCGGTCGAGTGGGCGCCATACTATACCGTGGTGATGAGCGCATTACGATCGTCCAAGAGGGGGTGCCACCACAAACGTGTCGAGGAAGAGGTCTGCGTGGTGCTGCCGGCGGAGATGATCGGCCTTGTCGACACTATCGACATGTCGTCCGATTGTAACACGTGGCAACGTACCGAGGCAGGAACCGTAGTCGGGCGGGGGCGACGCCATGCTGCGAGGCTTCAGCCCGCAAATGCGCGACAATCAAGTCGCTCGTGCCCGCCAATTTCGGCTCGAGCAGCCAGAGCTCGCTCGTGGGAACCTATACAAGCCGTATGTCTGTGACGTGGCATCGTCTCCGCCAAAGATGACGACGTTGAGACCAACCCGTCGCAGGATCGCCATCCACACCGCAAACACGTGCGGCTCGAGCTTGTCGATCTTGTTGAAGTTGGCAAAGACAAAGGGGCTCCGATGGCGTCGATGGCGCGCGACATGGTCCTCGAACGGCGGAATCGCCGTCGTCAACGCATGGCTTGCGTCAAAGTAATTGACTTGGTACGACCGCGGCATGAGCATGAGCGCCTCGGTGTAGTGGTCTATAGACATTTCAGAATCTTCGACGAAGACGCGGGGAACGTGACCTGCATGTTCTGGTGGACTCACGTGCGTGTCCGTGATCAAATAGTCGACGTACGTGGCGCCGAGCGTGCCGGGGTAAACGAGGTAGTTGATGATGATCGGCGCGGGCCGCAACGCGACGATGCCGTGACGCTGGCCTAGCCACGAAAGGTTGCCACGTCAATGGTAGGTAGCACGTACCAAGGGTGTGCCCTTGGGCGTCAATGAGAATATCAACTTGGGCCGCTTTGATTGCGGCGGCGGCGGCCGTCGTCCCCAGCAGCACCAAGTCAAGAAAGCGCTCGGCCAACTGCGGAATGGATTGGCGGTACACACTTCCGTCGTCTAGGACATCGTCCGTCACCTGTGCCGCGTCTCGATCGCACCTTTGCCGTAGCTGAGGGCCGACACTTGAAACGTTGTCCGGTTGTGGCATACAAACAGGCCTTCCATGAGGTGCGCCGTCGGGTGGTTGTTAAAGTCGTACGACAAATACCCCACGTGCAGCCGACGGTGGGGCGGCGCGGATGACCACGTAGCTGACGTGGCATGCGGAGCAACGAGTCCGTCGACGTAGGCTTCGGCTACCCAACGCTTGAGCTGCGGCGACACGGCGAGAAGGAGGCTGGAGAAGGGCATCAACGCTGCCGTGGTGCCCCTAGTCAGTTTGCGCCGTGGCATCCAATGGGACGAAAGCACACGGACCGATGCAGTTGGTCGTTGACGACAAGCCGCACGAATTCGTCGATCGCGTCGTCGTAGTCTCGCCAGAGGGCGATCGCGCGTCGCACGCGGGTCGTGTGTTCGTACAGCGCGTACTTTTCTGCGCCTGCGTGGCCCATCAATCGGACAAGTGCATGGCCTTGGTCAAAGCGCGCTAAAGCCGCCACGGCCTGGGAGGATGACCAGGACGACGATATTTAGAAGCGGGTACCTCGCCGGCAGCCTCGAGGGCGACGCCAAAGTTGATGGTTGCGGTGAGTGCCAACGCAGGCGAGAGAGCGTCGAGTTGCAGCGTGCGCTAGCCACGTAGGACGTGTCATCAAATAGGAGATGTCATCGTGACACGCATACTTTGAAATTGTGAATCGCCGAGTCGACATTGCCGTACGCGAGGTGGAGGGACGCGATGTTGAGCCACGCCTCCAGTCCGAATCCTCATCGCAAGCCAGCAAACAACGAGTCCTACCTCGGCGTAATCGGGTCGAAGTGCGATCGCGCGGTTGTACTCGTCGTTGGCGCGCGCGACCTCGTCGCATGACGTGATCCACGACGACGTTGACGATGACATACCATCCCTTCGTCTTGCAACGTCACGGCAAAGTCATAATGCACTTCAGCTTTGTGGTCGAGGCGGCGCAATGCGCGCTCGAAAAAAGGAATCGCGGACACGTCGTCGTCGAGTTCGTGGAGTGTCAAGGCAATTGGATGTGCGAGCTCGTCAGCTTTAGCGGGGTTGGCCGCGACGGCCGCGCGGAAGTGTTCCATGGCGCGCGTGTATGTCTGCGCTGTGTAATAGAGCATGCCGAGGTTGCCGTGGGCCGCATCGTTGGTCGGATCCAGCGCCAGCACCGACTTGTAATGCCGCTGGGCAGTTTCGGCCGCGCCCTGCGAGAAATCGTCGAGGTTGAAGTCGAAGCGATGTTGAATATCTACCTCGAGGTGAGCGAGGGCACCCAATGCCACCAAGACGTCGACGTTCGTGGGCGAGATCAACCGCATGCGCGTCCAGAGTTGTTTGGCCGTGGCGGCGTCGCCCCCATTCATAATGCCTACGGCGCGCTGAAACTGGTCTTCGATGGAGAGATGTGTCGTCTCGGAAGGTGATGGGATTGTTATAGTCGCCGCCACAAAGGCGAAGAGGATGGGGAACAAGTCGATGAGTCCCATGACACCCATCGAGCGTGGACGGCAGAACAGCGCCAACAATTCCGTTCGGAAGAACTGGAAGATCGCGGCGGCGAAATGCAAGGCATTCATTGGTCAAAATTCAAACGGACATTTGGGAGGCAATAATTGAGGCGCTCTTGATCCTGCTGGACGGACCTGTGTCATGCAACGAAAGGCCCCAGGACGCCGTCGTAGGTACCTGGCGCGCTGTTGCCGCCCCCCGCCTGTGCATGCGCTGAATTTTGCATGTGTCAAACGGATGTTGGTTCTCGCCCGTGGAATGTTGGTTCAAATGCAGATGAAGGAATGCCACGTCAGTGATTTCAGCCAATCACGTCGGACTTTGAAATATTGTTTTAGCCAATCCGATCGCCTTCTGACCAAAGTCCCAAGGCGCTGCGGTTGGATTATTGCATTTCCGTCAACGATGTCGTGGTTTAACAAGCCGTCATCCAAGCCGGCGCCGACCGCCAACACTAATGCAATCTCGGAGCTGCAGAGGCTGTAGGGAGACGAGGGGGCGACGAGACATCTTTCTCACCGTATCATGCTGCTCTAGGCGGGGCCGTCAAATTGCGAGCCTTGTGCGCGCAGGAGGACAAGCGATCAACCATCAACAGTCGATCTTCGACGTCGTCGTACGTCTTGTGGATGCGCGGACGCTGACACTGCGGATGTACGTCCCCGCATATCTCTATCCCTCATGCGGAACATCTCCCTCGTAGAACGTTGCCGGACGAATTCCCCATGCAAGCGCCTGTGATCCAGGTCCGTGGATGCCGCCACCGATCTCTCAACTCGTCTAGACAACGTCACGCGTGCAACACAGTTGGCTGGACTCGCAATGTCGCGTCGCGGGGCACATTGATCTTGCCAGTTGGAGCGCGCATGCCGACATTGGACGGATCGGTACGTCGTCCTCCTCAATCCGCCTCCACGTCATTTTTCGTCAGTGAGCGACATTGTCGCGGAATTCCAGCGAAGTCCTCCCGTCCCTGTCGGTCGAGGGGTCTCAACGCCAACGGTCGGCGCCAGTGCTGCGTCCATGTACCCGACCCCCGCGATCTCGACGACGCCGGCGGCGCCGTCCTACCAGCAACCCTTCCACCCGCACTCACAATACCCCGCGTACCCTGGATCTGCTGCGTCGTCGTACGGCCAACAACAACCGCAGCCCGTCGTCGGCAGTCCGTACCCACCGGCGCCGATCGCGTACAACCACGGTTACGGCGAGCAGCCAAAGCCACGGGAAGCCGCGAGCATGACGCAGTCGCCAGCGATCCCGGCGGTGTTTCCTGAGCTCGAAGAGTTGTCGTACGAAGACAAAGATGATCAAGCACTCATATGTGGGGTAGGCAGGCGCAGCTGGAAAAACTCGTCGGCGACCGCGCGACGCTGAAAGCGTACATCAAAAACATGGACTCGGTTGTCAACTTCATGAAGATTTACGACGATTTGGTGCAGGGCAACCATGAGCTAGCAGGTACGTTGGTGATCTGCCACCGCACATCAACTCTGTTGGTTGTAGAAACCAATTTGGGCCACGAGGGGTCGCTCCAGACGCTCCAGTCGGAAGTCCATGCGTTGAAGCAGCAAGTGCACACGGTGCAAGAAGCGCTGGCCGCCAAGCAAGCGACGCAACATGAATTGATGGCGGTACGTCCGTCGTCCATCTGTGTACTCGTGGTTGATGATCCGACACACGTAGCAATTTCAGCCCCAAGCGTTCGTCCAGCGGGTCTCGGCTGCGGCCGATGAGGCAGACAATGCGTCCGAAGACATCGCGGCGCGCTTTACGAACGGGGAAATCGACGTGAACCAGTTTGTCGCCGAGTTTCTGCCGACGCGGAAGCTGTACCATGTGCGCACGGCCAAGGTCGAGCGATTTGTGAACCAGAAATAAAGAGTCGAATTAGGCTTCTCGGAACTTCCAGTCTTCTCGACAGAGGGGACATTTCTGCTGGCCATCCTTGAGCGACTCGAGCCACTTGACGAGGCAGTGCATGTGGAGCGCATGCTCGCACCGGCCAAAGACTAGAAGATATCGTAAGCGACAGGCCGAGTGCGAACTGTGGAAAAGACCTGGAGGACATCCGTCGCCTGGAACTGTGCAATCTGGGCAACATGCTTCGAATGGATTCTGGCAAATGATGCAACATCCTTCGTTCTTGACCCCCCACGACCACGTCGCCACGCCATGGATGCGCTTGATTCGAATCTTCATTTGCGTCGAATGCAATTCCTGGAAATGAGTGAACATTATGGCTATCCGGTATATCCGGTTAATGGAACTGTATATTTCTATGATCATATCTATTGATAGAGGTTTACGCATGCATTTCGCAGCCGACCACTTTGTTGTTTCACACCTTCCGCGAGAGCTCGACTCCCATGCGCTTGTCTGCTGGAAGTTTGATATGTGGCGAAACTATAGCAAGTCGTGCCCCTTTACGTGGCAAAGAGGAATGAGGGGACGATGCCAACAGCTGCAGTATGCGCCGGGTGAATCTTCCCATGGCGGTATAAAGACTGTTTGGACAGCATCGGTGACTACGTCGGCCGCCTATGAAGGCAATACCCATCCAACCTCGTGGGGGTAGAGGCATGTTGCATGAGACATCAGGATGGGAGCGAATCTCATAAGTCGTGGTGTTTGGTTGCAGCGTTCTGTCCAGATACACTGCGTTCTCCCCAATTTCACGCTGTGCATTGACAGGCGGGCACCACGTTCACGTGCATGTCAAATCGTTGTGCCGCATATGTGTCTCGCGCATGGACACACATGCAGACATTGGAGTGGGCTACCCAGCCACCTCCGACAACTGTCAGTGCGAGCATGATGGTGGATTGATGGCGGGGGTGGCCAAGAGACACCTCGGTTCCATGAACTCATCGAGTCAGCGTGCACATTTGAGTGTCCATGGCCAAGGTGAGTCGCTCGCGACAATTGGTTCCACGTCATGAAGATTCGTGTCATTTCGAAAGTACGCCGCCAGTGGTGAATGTGTGGTGGCAATTCGGTGGGACGTACAGTCTGGGCATCATACAGGCAGACTGTCAGTTCAACGAATGTCCATTTCAGTCGTGGCAATCAAGGATTGATGGATATGTTTTTGATGGCTGAGGAACCTCGGCGGCGGCCATGGGCTCAGACATGCACGCCTGATATTGCCTGGCTCCTTTGGGCGACCTCACGTGGAAGCCAAGCGTGTTCCACAAATCAAAATGATAGTAGGCCCACGGCACACCGACGCCACCTCCGGAGGGTCAAGCGTGGAAAGGGATCACTCTCGCTAAACGTTGCTTTGATGTCTCCATTGAACTTTCGTCTGAACACTCAGTATCTTAGGGGGCGGAGTAGCGTTGAGGGGAGCTCGCCATAGTGCCATCTCTCGAGCGTATGTCGACAAGCAAATGCCACACTTTGTGCTTTCGAAGTGTCTACTAGGTTGTCCGCCCCTTTACGGCATGCAGTTGGACAAGTCCACTAGACCAATAGTAGGTTTGTCTGTGGAAGTATCTAATCCTATATCATTCGCAGGCCCATCCAGCGTTTTGATTGGCTATTGAAAGGTCAATTTGGAGTAAACGCAAACGATCGTCATCTCGAACGGGCGCCACGACCGTGGCCTCCTCAACCGTCCGTCCGCCACCTCATCCTCTCCGCATCGGATACAGCGTGGAACACAAAACATTCGTTTGTGATCGACGTCCTAGCAAGGCCTCTGGCAAACCACGAAACACGCATATTACAAGTAGTTAAATAAGCTTGACCCTCGTGCGCGTTCACTCGACGCCAAAGAGAAACACATCGCTGGTGGTCGATAGACGGGGCGGCAGCATCACAACACTCACTTCATCCAAGAACGACGCAAACGCCAACTCGTCGAGCAAGACCATATCCGTCGACGCATCGATCGACGTCACGTCCACCTTGATCATCGGATTGGGCTCCATCATGTGGCGGTGGCAGTAACCACCCACGCGCGCGTGCATGCTGCAGCCCAGTTGGCTGCATCGGCGCCCACCGCCGTGCCGGACACAGAGCCGGCGGGCGTGCGCTTGCTTGGAGCAACCGTCGACGGAACAGAGGCGGCGGGACGAGTTGCCGCCATGCCGCGCGCAAAAGTCGCCGCCTTTGGCCGTGATGACGCAATCGGGAAACTGGCAGCGGCGCTTGCCCCCGTGGCGAACGCAGACCCCGCGTGCGTACACTTGGTTGGCGCAGTGGGGCATGGAGCATTGCTTGCGATTCTTGTGAAAATCGCATTTCGACGAATTGGGGAGCGCCCACGCCGGGCAGTCTTTGAAGATGCAAGCGTCCAACATGATGACTGGGGGAGGTGCGCACAGCAGAGAGCAAATTGAAAAGTGAAACATGCGAACGTGGCTTCCCAGCCCTCTTGGTATCAGCCCTGAGGAGAGTGGGAGGTCGAAGTAATCCCCAAGACTGAAAAATTCGTTGGTCGCAGAGAATGTGTGTGGTGGGCCTGTCTAGGTCTGAAATCGCGTTTAGTGTGCTGAGCATGGTTTACTACCTATGTACTTCGAGTACGTAGTACTGGCCAATATTTTGTACTGCCGATCGAGTCTTGGGGAGACCAGAATCGACGACGCGGATTGCCCCGTGACGGCGTTTCGAGCTGGGCTGGCGCAGCCAACGAACTCGTGGTAGCGTGTGCTAGTACACTGTATCGGTGCGTCGTCGCCACTGTAGCGATCGCTCGCTCGGCACTTGCCTTTGACAACCAACCCGCGAGCTTCCACTGCAACTAAAATTGTGAATTCTCATGTACATGTATGCAGTCTGTGACAGTCTAGAAAAAGTGCCCAAGATAGTAATCGCCGCCGCTGCGCTGTTGCACGGAGTGATGGACGGCAGGCTCAGGCTCCACGTCGCCTGCGTAGGATGGGTGCCCTCCTAGGTACATGCGTCCGCTGCTGGCTCCTGCTGCGGACCGCGGGCCAATACACCAACGTCCAAGCGTACGGCTTCATTTCCCGCGTGCGATCACTCGCTCTACGCATGTCAGTCATCACATGCCAGGGCTCGCAAGCGGCACCATCGGCATGTGCAACTCTAACTCCACGAGTACTTGTCAAGAGAATCGCGGGAGGTCAAGTTGAAGTTGGTCATCAGTAGCAGTGAGCGGTCGATGTGACAACAAGCTTTGAGTCCCACTTGTGTAGTAGCCGAACTTGGCACCATTCCCCCGAAATTTGCACGGTTGACTCGATTGAGGACCACACGTTGTGTTGCAATATAAAAAGGCCACCAGCCCAAGCAATGCGAGAGAATATATATAGTCGCAAATATGTCAAAGCGAAACGTGGCGATAAATTCGATGTCCAAGTTGGGCGGTTGCTTGCCTCATTTGGCTGCAAGGAATTGTTGATCAGGGGACACCAGTTGACTCAGACGGGCTTTGGCATGTGGTGTGCGTGTGTTACCTCCGTCAAACAACGGCTTCAAATCATGACAGGATGAACATCTTGCCTCGAGAGCAACAGAATGTCCTCCTAGTGGGTTTGAACATTCTATCGAGTGTCCATCGGACATTGAGGTTACCGCTTCATTCGCCGCGTGTGCCGCAAGCCTGTCTGCCCCTGACGAGAACATTCTGCCGATGAACCTTCTGGACGTGTGCTTTCGCCGGGTCGTGTGGATTGGACATGTCGAATCGTCCTTCCATTTTGGTGTCATTAGACGAAGACTGCACGCCAAAATTCACACAAATGCCTTGGGTCGCTTGGCACCAACGGACGACGAGGACGTCTCCAACGACGGAGCGATCGATGGAACGGATCGTGCCGCAACATATGGTTGCATTCTGCCCCGCAAAGAACATGCCCGGAAGAGTAGCCGCGCCACACAAGTGGAGTGCATCAAAGGCCTCTTGCATCTTACTTTGGTTTTCCGACTTCCCCAGACAGGCGACCTGCGCAAATGTCTATTCCCAACGACCAGCATCACGTCCAAAAACGCATTGGGCGCCCACGACGTCTCGCCAGCCTGTCGGCGCCCAACAACTCAACCCCAATCACACAGACGTGGCGGTATCGGGCACAACATTCAACGGTTGTTTTGGCGAATTCGTGTATTCATCCCCAGATGACCGTGTCGTTTTTGTTCCAGTCGCGTAGCCTTCGCGCCACCCAGTACGTACGGGGCAATCTTGATCAACCATTTGCAGGAAAATAGTCGAATTCGCAGGAGTACTTGTCGGTGGTACGATGATTGTGTTGCTTGGTGTCGAATTCGATCGCCACCCCTCGGAACTACATTGGTCTGGTTGTGTTGATTGCGTGCTGGCCGTGGCTCCCCTCGAGGGTGACAGCTTTCCCTCCGATCGAGATGCCAGCTATCACCTTGATCTCCTCTCGTACTCGAGTCTACTCCCCACGCGTGCTTGCCAAAACATCCACTCAGGCTATGTCAAGAGGGGGCCACTACGCCCCGCGCCACACACACGCCACCCCGGTCTCTTGGGAAGCCCGTCATCGAGGCGTCCTCAGTCTCTTGATATGCCCGTCGCCACTTCAAGATGGCAGCCACTACTTCACTGTCATCCTTTGCCTTCCATCGCCGCCGCCATCGAACAAAGCACCACGGCCCACCACTAGTTGGCCGTTTGTGGTGGGTCACTAGATGTGTGCGTGGCGTGGACCTCGTCATGCGTGGATACTCGATCCACGGGTTATAATCATAGCCCACGGTCCTGGGTGTGCGTCAGAACGTCAAAGATCGAGGGGCTACTTGCGCACGTGGTTGCTGTACGCACGCAGTGCCCGCATCGACAAGGTGATTATTGCAGCTGCGTTTTGCGTACGGTGCGGCGGTCTTATTCGACATTCTATTGAGCTGAGCTAATCCGTGATGCCCCACATCTTTCGATTTGGCTCGGTTGTTTTCGTTGCGATGCGTCGAACTTTAACGTCCAAGGTGCCATTAATTACTGCTCTTCTATGGCAAATCAACTGGTCACATCCTCACATTTTACGCATAAAGAGGTCCATGGGTCCGACGTGCTTTTTGGGTCGCTTGGGCGCTGGGTCGCCGTCGTTCCACTGCGAACTGAGCGCTAGTGCCATGTGATAGTCCTCGTGCTCGGCGGCAGTCGTGCGGACGTGCGTGCGGCAATGCGGGCAATAATACCCGCCATCATCCACACTCGTCACATCATTACCTCCCGCGTCGTCGGGGCTGTTGTCGGATGTTGTGGTCGCAGCAGACGGTTTGGTAAAAAAGTGTGCAATGGTCGATGCTTTGGCAGGCTTGGATGCCTTTTTGGCCACCATCGCCTCGTCCCTCCATGGATCGTGGTGATGCGTCTCTGTCATCGCGTCGTCGCTGGCTGCGCCAGACGGACCCTTGAAAAAATCAGTGATTTTTGTCGTCGCCGCGGCCCCCGCCGTCGGCACGAATTCCTTGGCGACGAGATATAGCAGCGAGCACGGCAAGACAGTCGCTTGTTCCAATTGGGCCAATGCGGCGAAGAAGAATGCCTCGGTGGTCACTTTGGATGGCACGGGAAAATGCTTGAATTGTTTCTTCTGCCCCGGTCGCTCAAAATGCACGGTCAGCTGCGTTGGCACGCGCTGGTTCTCCTCGGCCTCCTCTTCGAACCGAGTGACCATCTCCTCGCAGAGGATGCGCAGCCAGTAGTGCAGGAGGGGCAATGTCTTGACCAACCCCGTCCGCTCAAAACTCTTGACCGAGTTCAAGTGCGCCAACAACGCCTTCTTCTCGTTCACGGGTTCGTTGCCGTCGTTGCCCGTGCACAAGTGGTAGACATGGAGCCCCGACTCGACGCCCAAATGCTGCTGCAGGCCCGCGATGCCAAATTCGTCGACAATGTCCCCGGCCGTGACGCGGTTCGTGTCTTTGTTTGCCTGTAATAAAACATTCCAAGTTGCCTTGACGCTTTCCAGATCAATGAAAAGGTCGTACCTTGGTGGAGAGGCCGACGATGCGAACGCCAAGCTTTCCCCCAAGCCCGCGGATCTTGTCGACAGGAAACGTTTGCATAAAGTCTTGCACGGATCGAGGGGGAATCATCTAACAGGAAGAGCATGGCATCAGCAGGTTTTGACACAAAAGGAATACCGTTTGGCCATCGGGTTTGTGCAACGGGGAAGCCTACGCGATGAATTATAAGTGGGCGAGACGGTAGACAATCCAAACGTGTACCAACTTCGACAAGAGTTTGTTGGTAGCGACCCCGACGGACGTTGTGAAATGCAACGTTGCTTGGATGTCGTCGCGGACTTCTTGGGCAATTTGCGCGCCAATGCAGAGCAATTTTTCCTGTCTTGTCACGGGGAAGGCACTCGATTCAACGCCGATGATATGCGTGTTGCCGTAACTCAAGCCGTCGGAAGTGCCCTGGGACGACGAGTCGGCCGTGAACCTCTCTCGGTGGACGAACCTACCGACTCGAGGCGATTGATCGCTTCCTCAGTGACATCCATGTAGGCTTCGTCGATACTTGCTTTCTCGTTGAGAGGTACACGCTTGGCAATGACAAGAAACACTTGTCGACTGGCGACGCGGTACCGCCGCAGGATCGCCTTTTGCTTGGCCCGATTCGGTGCAACGTCGGATCCTTCGCCCAGCGTCTCGACGTGCGGCTACAGAAGATGCGTCTGAACCAAGGGCTGCCGACGCGTATCTACCAGATGGATGTTTGGGCACTTCTTCCGTGTCTCGCTGATGTGTTCGCCTACACGACATGAGCGACGGCTTCCATCTCAACAATGTGTACTTCGGACGACGCCGAATGGTCGCGCCGCGTAATTGACGGCAAGCAAGCTTCCCCACTGCTGCACGGCAAGAGGTTGGTCGTGGGGAATGTTCAGTCGTTCGTGTTCGACTTGGGCGTAGAAACAATCCAAATCCAGGTGTAGGATCACTCGCTCACCACCTCCGCCACCATCATCGTCGCGCATGTTGGATTTTACGCCAGGTGCAGTATTGAACATGGTATCCGGGTATACTTCCGGATAAAAATTGAGTTATATAGTGTGAAGTACCAGGTACAGCAACGTCGTCGGGCCACCACTGCAGAGGTCCAGTCTAATTCCATGGACCTCGCGAAATTTCGTTGTCGTGTGCAATGCTCGCCACAAGAAGCGCAGTGAAGCTGTCGCTCTTTTCGCAAAGTAAGAATATGTACATACACTATTTAAAAGTGGTCGTCTTGGAGGGAACCACCAATCCAGTTGCTTGGAGGGGACTCAAAAAAGACCAAATATTTTGCAATAATTTTATGGATTATTGAACAAATCCGATTTTTTATTACAATTTGTCAAAACATTCATCGTTCAGCTTTCCCCACAAAGGCAACAAACTGCTTCAAAGTACGTACGTACTATCTGATGAAAGTCGATGGCATTGCTGTGCACAAGTTGGCGCTCTCTTTGTTGAATTTATGTGCGCAATTTCCACATCTCACCTCTTGCTTTGCACAGCAAAGTCTTGACCCGTTGACAGAAGCATAATCTATGATTGGTCTCGCCAATATATTGTCCGTTCCACGTGTTGTGGAAGTGCGGAGCCCGAGCATGGTATGAAGGCGGGACTGCCATCGTTGGAAGATCTCGGATCTTTCGAAAGGGCACAAAGGAAGGCGTAACCGTACTTTCAATGTTATCCGGATGTTTGGATGTGAAAAAATGCATCACAAATCTATTTTATCACACCATGTTTCTATGTCCCAAGGTCAACCGTTTTCAATTCAGGATTGGGATAAAATATTCCACGGAACCGCCCGGATCTTGAAATAGCAAGCGCGGTGCCGCAACAGCAATCCTTCGACGAGCTTGCCGCCATGCTGCCGTACTGCTCCGAGAATGATGTGAGTGCCACATGGATGTGCTTTCGAGGGGTCATTCTCGGTCTCTTGTCTCTCTGGACGGCCGTCTTGTGCGTCTACGCGATCTCCATCATGCTCCCCGCGAGCATCCGCCTCCCTCAGTTTCGACCGAGTGTCGCCTTGGTCGTGCTCGCCGCGCTCGAAATGACCTGCATCCTCTTTCGCTGTCTCTGGGTGAATGAACCCAAGTTGATGATCTTTGCCAAGTACTGCCGCGGCCTTCAGGTCTCCATCTCGTGCTGGTTGTACGGCCGCCTCGCGTGCGACATCACCGGCAAGAAGTCGCTCGTCTATGGTCTCCTGCTTCCTCTGCTCGTCGGTGTCGCCATGCTCATGACGGTCGATGTATTGGTCATGCTAGATGACCCCATCGTTGATTGCCACCACACGTCGTGGCTCATCATGTCGTTGGCATCGGCCACCTTGGCAGGTACATCCTCTTGTGTCCTATCGTCGCTCACAACGTTTCAGTCAGCTTTGCCTCGGCTGGTCTCGTCGTGCTCAAAGAACTCAAGTCTGCGGCCGTCGTCCAGGTATATTTCATTGGTACAATGTATTGTTGTGGTCCTCATCGTCGATTCGTAGCGCCACACGTTTCAATCATTTGTGTCGCACCACAAAGAACTCGATAAAACGTACCAGCAACTGTGGATGCTTGTCCTGGTATGCGTCGTGTCGAGGTCCTCTCGTCATGTGCAATCCCGTAGACCAACATGGTCAGCTCCCTTCTCCAACTCTCGTACGATCTCTACATTGCCTACTTTGTCGGTATGTTGGGATCCCTCTCGTCTATCTTTGTCCACGCAGTGTCTCTGCAGGCGACCAACCATGCAGTCAAATCTTTTATGATGACAAAGACGGCACGCTCGAACAAGTGATCCGCCTCCTCTTTGCCTTTGCTAGCTTTGTCTACCCCGAATGGATCACCATCTACGTCTTCTTCTGGAGCCAGCGCCATCAATTCTCGACCCATCTCGATGTTCCTGATTTCGACGACTCCCTCGACATACAAGACGAACAAGACAATTGCACCGGCGTAACTGCTAGCAGCGGCTCCTCGCTCTACCACAAGTTGCTGGATCACCCCGGCCCAAACCATGAGTCAATCGACAATCGATAGCCCAAACAACTCAGCAAAATCCAGACTCGTGTTGTCCCTCTTGCGTATTTCTCAATGCCACCCATATTTGTGGATCAAAACCCACAAAAAAGTTGAATGAAAAACGTCAGCTGTGAGATTCGAACTCACGCGGGTTGCCCCATTAACTTAGCAGGCTAACGCCTTAACCACTCGGCCAAGCTGACTGTATATTTTTTAGTCAAAAAAAATAGTTTCAAAAGTATAACTAAATGTAGCAGTTTCATCGGGCACAACGAACGGACAAAGTTTCGAATGCATCTGCTCGACGACGTTGACCCGGCGATCCGTCCTCACTGCATCTGCCATGGGGCCAACGTGCATCTGAAACTGTCTTCTGTGAAGTTGGGCGACGAGCTCTTTGAGATCGTCATGCAGACCCTGCGCTCGCACGCGTTCATCAAGTCTCTCTCGCTCTTGCACCTCGGTCCGTCATGATTCATGCCGTCGCTCCCTCGTCCTCACGCATGCCCAGGTGGCGGACCCAAGATGGCCGTCGGCGTCGCCGACATGCTTGAACACAACTCATCTTTGACGTCCTGCGACCTCAGCGGCAACGCCATCGGCTCGCACGGATCCAAGTGCCTTTCCATGTCTCTCCACCACAACATGACCCTCCGTCGCCTCTCGCTCCACAAATGTAGCCTCGGCACGGATGGGATTGCCGACTGGGCTGCGTTCCTCCAGCAAGGTCGCAATGCCACACTCGACACACTCGAGTACGTACATGTGGTCCTTGTAGATTTAACAATCGCAACTCGGACGTTGCAGTTTGTCGTTCAATCAAATCGACGACGAAGGCACCGCGCTCATTGCGTCGTCCCTCTGCAACCTCAAATACAAACCATCGCCCACGCGTCGATGGCACCTCAACCTCCTTGGCAACCCCATCACAGACGCCGGCATCGCCATCTTGGCAACCATGATGACGTCAACAACCATCGTCGCGACATTAGATGTCGTAAACGCCAAGTCGTACGAGATCCTGCAACCCGAGCGCGCCGTGTACATTGAGCACTGCGCCCGGCGTAACACGAGGACCGTGCACCACCACGGTATGTCGTCAGAGATACGGATTTGTTGAACGAGTACGTCGTCGATTTGTGTAGACGTGGTGGACGCGATCCGGGCCATTGCGCTGTCCGTCCGGAAAGCCGAAGTGACGCGGCTGTTGCACGTGCCCCTCTCGGAAGTTGATTGCGTCAACCTCGCCCATGCGCTGGCGCAGTGTCATGCGACGACCCACTTGGTCCTGCGCAACAACACGCTCACACTGGCGGGCCTGGGGCTACTGGCTCAATGCCTCACCACAAACAAGTCGCTCTACAGCCTCTCCTTTGTCGACAACAACGTCGGCGGCGATGGATTTCTCATACTCTTGCAAGCACTGACGCAGCACGCGACAGGCTCGTCGCTGCGAGAGCTGCACATTGCCAACTCGAAAGCCATTCGCCCAGAGACGGGACAGGCCTTGTGGCCCCAACGACGCACCGCGGCCATCTACCAAGTGTTTGTGCAGGTTTGTCACAACCCGACAACGCTCCTCTATCCACCTTCTGACGTGTGGCTAGGGGTGTGTGTTGACGTCGATCACGCTGTCCAATTGCGCCTTGGACGACTCCAACACGGCGGCATTGGTTGCGAGCTTCGCGTGGGGCTGTGTTCTCGAACAGCTCGACCTCTCGCACAATGGCTTTACCGACCACGTCGTCCCCGTCTTTCAACGCCTCCTTCGGCGCTGTCGACGAATGCAATCACTCGATGTCGTACGTTCGTCGTCGTTCGTTCGTTTTGTCGACGAGAATTCATTCTAGGGGGGAAATTTGTGCACGTTGGCGGGCGCGTGTCCGCTCGTGCTCTCTGTCACACGACATGAGGCGATGCAGACGCTCAAACTCGGTCGCTTCGCCGCCCTGGATCCCCACATCGCGACAATTGCGTCTTACGTGCAAGCTAACGACCGGCTCGTGCACTTGGATGTAGCAGCAGCACACGAGCATTCCAGATACGTGCCCGTCTTGCAGGCCATGCGGGCCAAGTTAGCACGAAACCGCACCAGCATGCAAGAGGCAGGCAGTGGTGACGCGTCGCCGTCACAAGACTGTGACCCTCAGATCGAGCACAGACGCCAGTGTCGGCTTCTCTATGTTGGCCGCGAGGTCGCACGTGACAGTGCCACGTCATGGCTGCGACCTGCGAATCTTAACTACCTCGTCGAGCAACGGTTCATGGGCGTGGACGATTTTGACGCAAACGAAGCGATCGAAGCAAATACGATGTCGATCGAGGACTTGAATGTGTCGCATGTGCTGAGACAGGCGGTGGAACGGATGGCCATGGGCAACTGTGACGTCAACGTGCTCAAGGCATGGGAATACATTCAAATGGGGCTTGAAGACACGCGGCATGCAATCTTTTGATGCGATCAAATATGTTGACCATCCCAACCAGAGGAGTCCAACAATAATATTCTCGAATCAAGCCTTGTTGCATTAATTTGGACTAGATTTGGCCAAATCGACGTCTCGGGAAAAATGTAAAATAACAACACGGCCCTCCTTTTTACGCTCAAGGGTCATGCTGTAATTTCTCGCGTACGGCTGCATGCATGCCACGTAGAATCCGTGGCGACGCCCACGCGTTCTTGCACACGTCTGTCATATCGAGGTCAGTCCCCAAGTTGCGTCGCCCTGTCGACTCGATGTTGGTCCGCAGTCCCGAGAACGTCCGACAGCGAACGAATACGACCGTCATCCTCTTCCACCCCGACGATCTCTTGGCTCCTCCATCGCATGAAGGACTGCCAGGTCGCAAGACCAGCGACGACTACGTGACGATGTTGGACGTGGACACCTGTATCCAAGACGACACCGACATCTTGTTCAACGAGTACGTCCTCGACGGAGCGCTGCGTCCCGGTGGGGCCTTGTCCCTCGGGTCCACGGAAGCATTGTCTCTTTTGGCTCAGTACGCCGGCGTCGGCCTCATGTTTGGCGTCTTTGATGCGCTCTCGTACCCAGTCTTTCAAAACTACCTACACATGGAAGGCTACCAAACGCAGTCGTATCGGGTCTTGATGGGCATGGGCTGGATTTCGAAAATCTTTTTCGGCTTTGTCAGCGACTGCTTCCCGCTCTTTGGCTACCACCGCCGCCCGTACATGATCCTCGGCTGGCTCATCTGTGGCGCCATGTGCTTGGTCATGGCCATCACGCCGTTCCCGTCGCCCTACTATGGCCGAGCGGGGCTCGCTGGCACGCCCCTTGCCAACTTGTCGACCGCCGATCGCCGCTTCATCAACGACACCGCCGCGGACCACGGCACGACGTTTGTGCTCTGCACGATGGTGGCGTCCATGGGCTACGTCATGGCAGACTGCGCGTCCGACGCGCTCCTCGTTGACTATGCCCAGCGCGAACCCGTGGCGATTCGCGGCCGGATCCAAACGGCGGCCTATTTGACGCGCGAGTCGTTCTTTGCGCTCCCGATGGTGCTCGTGGGCCTCTGCATGAACGACTACAAGTACGGCGGCCATTTCAGCTGGAGCGTCGGGCCGAACGTCGTCTATGGCGTCTTCGTCTTGCCGTGCGCGGTTGCGGCCTACGTGGCGTCGATTTGGCTTGTGGAGAAGCATATTGACGGCCGCAAGCGCGTCCGCGACTACGTCCACGACCTCTGGCTGCTCCTCCAGCAGAGCCTCGTCACGCGGCTCTGCGCGTTCTTGTTTTTCCAAACACTGTGCTTCAACTACACATCGACTGTAAACATGCCCATCGAGAAGCTCTTTGCCAAGGTGCAGCCGCTCACCGACACGTTGTTCTACGTCGTGTACCAGATTGTCCGCGTGCTCACGATGCTCTGTGTCGGTCGGTTCATGCTCGAGTGGCCGTGGCGTCCCACACTCGCCGGTGGGACACTTCTCCTCCTCCTCCTCGACGGCACGATGCTGTATGCCACGACGTGGGGCGTGGTGCGGAACGAAGTCTTTTACCGAGGCCTTGGCGCGCTCGAAGGCATCCCGTCAGCGCTCGTCCTGCTCTTTGGGGGCTACGCGATCGTTGAAGTCGCTGGCAGTGGCAATGAAGGCCTTGTCTTTGCCCTCCTCACGTCATGCTCTAACATTGGCATGCCGCTCGGAGTCGTACTGAGCAAATCCATCGACGCGCACTTTGCCGTGAGTCTAGATGACCTTGCCCGCGACGACGATTCCGTCAAGTGGCAGGTGACCTACGCCCTCGCCTGTGCGTCGGCCGTGAAAGCGCTCTCGATGGCGTTTCTCTTCCTCCTCCCGCCTCAGAAGGCCACTGTCCAACTGCTCAAGCAACGCGGCCACGTCAACCAAACCGCGGCCATCTTGGTCCTCACCCTCTTCTCCATATTCTACGTCCTCAACCTCGTCGGTGCCATCCTTGCCGTGAACCCATCGACGTGGTGCCTCCGAATCGCAGGAGGCAAAGGATGTTGAGTGAGGCCTGCTTCATTCGTTATCGATTAATTGATTTGTCTTAAAAAAGTTTCTTCGAAAACATATGTCAGCTTGGCCGAGTGGTTAAGGCGTTAGCCTGCTAAGTTAATGGGGCAACCCGCGTGAGTTCGAATCTCACAGCTGACGATATTTTTATCTCCGTTCAAATTGCCGTCGGATTCGTTTTCCTGTGGCTCAATCTCGTGTGAAATAATTGTGCGATAAAGATAACTTCGAAGTTGTGGGACGAATACGACAAAGTTGACCTGAATGTACAATACAAATCTGAATGACGTTGCTCCAAATGCTACATGTAAATATTTGTCGTTGTTGATGATGTTGGTATTAGCGCTTTATACAATCTAAAGGCTACGTCGGTGTAAAGTCTCCTAGGTCTAGAGCAAGGAAGTGCCTAAGCTTAGTAAATGGTAAATCTTCGCAAAAAAAGAAATCTTTCCATTCAACGGGTAGAAGAATGAAATATTATCTCAACCGCCACCTACCCGAGTGCACTGTGATATTCAAACTGGGGAAGGGGGCAGTAAATTTTACAACGAGTTGAAGTGCGTACCGCCGTGCAATGCATTTTTTGCTCTTTTCTATTGTTTTTTAAACAATTGAAAAAGAGCAAATATTGATTAGTTTCTTCAATTTTATATTGAATTTAAAAAATTGGAGTACTATGGAACATCGTGATAATAGTCATCGAAGATTCCCATCGTCATCAACTACGTTCATGTACAATGTTCGCCAACATATCGGTGGGCATCAAAATCCAAAGATATTACCATAAAAATTTATTTATACGAAGTCCAACTATGGTGTCAGCTTGGCCGAGTGGTTAAGGCGTTAGCCTGCTAAGTTAATGGGGCAACCCGCGTGAGTTCGAAT
>VJMH01000099.1:0-20022 GCA_009835185.1 Aphanomyces stellatus
TTCAGCCATGTGTCGCTGAATGGCGGTCCTTGGTATGTTGCTGTTCGCAGCGAGTGTGCGCTGTGTTTGGCGATCATGGTGCGGCACTTGCTTGATCGCAACCTTGACTTCGTGAGGTTGTCGCTTTTTTGGGCGACCACATTTTCCTAAAATAAATACCCTTTAGAAATGCATACCTCGGAAAATCGATATAAAATAAGAAATCAAAGGTCATACCCTTCACTTTGGCGGAGACAGACGCGACGGGAGCGCCGGCGGCCAAGGAGCGCTGTACTTGGCTCCACAGGCGTGAAACTGTTTGCCAGCTGCATCCAACGATTCGCGATGTAGCGAGGAACGCACCACGTGGCAACTTTCCACCGACTACTAGCTCTAAGAGCATTTCGTAGACGGCGCGGCGCTGCTCGTCCGAGAGATTTCGCCCGCTCTTGGAAGGAGCTGCGATACACCGCGGCGTGAGAACGATGTTTGATGGCATGGGGTAGAGGACAAAGGAACTCGAGACGTGCTGGTGTGCCTGCAAATTGAGTTTTGAATGTGTGGCGGGTGAAAAACCCTTGTGTGCGCACGACCCAGGAACTTTGAATCGATGCTGCTCGCGCCACAGAACGAATTTTTTTACACAAAATATAGCCAATCATAGGCGAGATCGCGCTCTGTCCGAATATCCAATCAGAGTTACGTTAGCGGTATTTTTACGTCCGATTCCGCCAATCAAAGCTGTACCCATCAAACTTTTCGGGCCAGAGTAATATCGAATTGACAATTTCCCTTTTTTGTTTTGAAAGACATCAGCACTGTGAGTTGCGAGATATTCAACGCTACGTTTAAGCCTGTCTGTGGTGAAGCAGGCTGGATTTATGGGCATGGAGAATTTTATATTATTCACCACACACTACATGAAAGTTGTAAACGAAAATCGAGTAGACCAAGTGGCAAAACAAATCGCACGCGACGGGGTGAAATGCCAAACGTGGCGCCGCGTTAACAGCTTTATATCAGAGCGTCAGCGACTTCCTCGGGGGTTTCCGAGAACCGCGTTGCAGTGGCCGCTTTGATTTTGGTGTTCTTCGCCCCCCAAGAGGCAGTAATCATTTTGGACTGTAACTCCAACAGGAGAACAACTTCCAGAACCACTCCAACCTTGTTCTTCACCATTTGTTTTAAGTTCAGGGCTCATGAACGCATGCGGGCTGAAAAAGCTGTGTCGTCCTTCGAGCCGTCTACATAAAGGCACTGTGAGAACGATTAGGAGTTGTTTCGTACTTTCGTACCGCCCTAACTGAACTTCAGAACTAGTAGTCGAGGGTATATGCCAGCTTTGGTCGCGCACCATCGGCGACTGTTTCAAATCTCTTGTCTGTAGCTTCCCGAACTCCTTGAAGGATTCTTCTGGGAACGATACAGATGGCCCATGCAATGGACCTCTCCTCGACAGGGGCGGCACGATTGCATGGTGTGCTTGTGGACCACGTTACACCAAAATGGTCGGTCGTGTCGCGTTAGGCCAGCTTGACAAAAGCGTATATCAAAGCTTTTAGTGCCATCGATATGCTGTCGCCTACATCGGGGTCATCGACTTTCGAATTTTGCACCATTTGTTTCCCTCCAGCCTGTTTTGAAATTGACTTCTTACAAAAATTTATTCTTTGCATACAATTATAATATTTTTATTTTGTAACCGCAATACCGAATCTGGGACATTTCTCCCTTTTTAGGGGACCACGAATACTATTCCCTTTTTATTTTACTCTATAATGTTTCGTAGGCACTTAAATACTTCAATAATTTTTTGCATGATTTCCTGCACTTGCGTATTTAATACAAGAAAAGTATATTCAATACATTTCGGCCTAAATACAATATAGAAAAGGTAAACGTGAGGGTGTCGCCTCATTTCCTCATGTTTGGAATGACACAAACTTTGTTGTCCATTGGGAAACACCTTATCATACGTGCAGGCAATTCGAGCCAATATCATGACAATCGACGAAGTTTCGACCGCAAAGGGCTACCATCCAAACACTGTCCGCACTTGGACCAACGATGAAGTGAAACTCGAAGCGCAAGTCGAGGACGGCCATGCACATGACGTTCGCGTCGTGACAACCAAGTACAAGGCTTCCGCGAAGAAACAAAGTCCCTTCAAGGGAATCGCTCGTGGGCCACGTTGTCCCCCTGCAGAATTGAATCGCTTGCGCGACTGTTTTGCACAAGCCAGCGCACGGTCGTTGACCAAGATGGATGTCATGGCTCAATGCTGCGGTTTACATGGATATACAAGTAAATCCGTGGAAGCGAAGCACTAAACAATCCACCGCCTTCTCCAAGCACTAGATAGTACGAGAAAGTTTTCATGGAGAAGCCAAAGATTCCCCATGGAGTATCATTCACATTGACGTTACCGAGCCAAAATAGCACGTCAAGCGAAGAGGAATTTATTACACTGCGCATGACCTCATCGCAGCAGCCTTGGCCACATTCAACTGCAGGGAAACCAACATTTACGCTGGCGGCGAACGCGTTCTTGATTGCAATCGCAACTTTGAAAGAATGCCACGTGAAGCTCATGCCAATGCTGGCAAATCAACATTCGCTATAACACAAGATGTGCAACGATTTAAAGTGCAAGAATGTCTTACAAAACAAGGTTTGCCCTCAAGATTGCCTCATAGGATATCTTTGCGCGAACCAAGGTTTGATCTAACTGTGGATGCTCCCTGCGAATTATTCGCCACTCCCTCCAAGGGACTTGGTGTCCGTGCGACGGATTCCCTTTTGCCTGGAGAATATGTCATGGAATACGTTGGTGAAGTTATTCGTCGTGCTGAGTTTGGTGTACGCTACGGCACGTCGAACTACTATCTTTCGACATTTCGAGTGGATTGTCGATAGAAGCTTGCTACTTTGGAAACTACGCGCGAATCATTAATCACTTGTATGGCCCGAATTGCAAGGCCGAAACCTGTATCAAGAATGCTTTGAAGCGCGTCGCTATTGTTGCAAGTCGTGCAATCCCCGCTGGTAAAGAGGTGACCTTTGACTACAACTGGTGGACGACTTTTCAACCAGCTAATTTCCACTGTATCTGTGGCAGTGCCATTTGCAAGCAGCATAGCATGTAGTAGCACCAAGTAGACAATCTAACAATGCATAATGAATCTTTTCGTGCATCTTGCTTTTGCTCTTCTTCCGAACGATTGTCGCTGTGTGGCTTCTTCCATTGTCGAAATGTAGGTGTCTCAAAGTCGGCGTCCCGTTCGCGCTTCTTGATCTTACGGAGGGCGACATAGGATTGGTACGCAAGCCTTGGCTTCGTCTTCAGAGCGCTGCATGTCTCTTTTGCCGTTTGAGAAGCGAGAACTGGTGTCCCTGACACGGAAGATTGTAAAATGAGCTCCTCAAAGCGGATTCGATGAGAGACGAGGGAATGGGCGAAACCTTCGTTGAGCGCTACCGTTCTCTCAATCGCCAGGTAAAAGACATCGTTTCAGTTCTCCGTTGGTCAAATATTTCTGCCAATCGAAGTATTTCCAAGGAGCCCCTCCAACATCGATGGACCCTCGCTAAAAATGTTAACCGAGCGTTCGTGCACACGTTTCATCCATTATCATCGCATAATTAATTTTTAGGAAACATCCTGATTCCAATCCCTCTTCTTTAACTTGCAAGATATATCAGTTCAATCGATTTCTTGACCCACCGTGCCAAATCTCACGCTCGGACAATATCAAGAAAACATTTTCAGTTGCTCAAAGCTCTCCAAGAATATGTGGAAGTCGCTCATGACACATGCGCGGTAAATTGATTTATCGGTATTCATCAATCTCCGACGTGGAATGTAGTTGGTACATATCAACGGCCATCGACCCGATCAATAGTTTGTTCGCGTTGAAAGGCCCCAAGAACAGTACTTTGTCAGTGGTTGGGAATTTGATGAGATGGCCACTACGGTACAGCGATTTTTCGACAGCCCTCGAGATGGTCGATAAATTCTCGAGTCCCTCAACAACTCATCCCATCGGGAATTGTGTTAGGTATTAACTTGGCCGTATTTCCAAGTATTCATTGTAATTATGTGCGGAAAGTTTTACGTGGGCTTCCCGACTGGGTTGTTCGCCCAAGCTAATGGCGTGACCCTGCCACAATGGCTCAACACGAATTGTTTCAAGTCTGCTATAACGCACTGGAAAAAATTTTGTTCCCAATTTTGCCGGCCTTACGGCGGCCGAATTTCATTCTTAGACTAATGTGTTTTCATAATAAGTCGCATTTTTTCGTGTCGCCTCGAATATCAAACTATCGCTCAGGTTCGCCATCGTGGCAGGACAACTTTCAACATTGACACTGCCTCCACCCCAACTGACCACAGTGGCACGGTTAGTATCCCAGAACAATTGGTTCCTTGATGACTCACACACCGCACACCATCTCGTGGACATGACTGTGGGATTTGGTTGCATACGTCCATGTCTACTACCATTGGGCACGACGGATGACCATATGACTTCCTGCTCGAAGAGTTGCCCGAATCCCGACTCAGCGGATTGAAGTGTGGCTTCTATTACTTTGGCATTGGGACCTTGCCAATGAATAAAAATGACAGCTTGAGGAATTTTAGTGGTTGAGTATTCATGGCGGGCTGACTACATGGTGCAATTGATTATCACCACAAAATGAATGAAAGGCAGCT
The DNA here is from genome assembly GCA_009835185.1 of Aphanomyces stellatus. Taxonomy (NCBI): domain Eukaryota; phylum Oomycota; class Saprolegniomycetes; order Saprolegniales; family Verrucalvaceae; genus Aphanomyces; species Aphanomyces stellatus. Next base: position 4,694 of record VJMH01000099.1, read on the forward strand.
GGCAACCTTGTAGGTCGCTTGTTGTATTCAGTTGGAGGCAGTGTTGATCCACGTTCTTGCCCAGTCATTTCCTCAAGGGTTGTGGGCACGAAGTGCCACATCGTCGTCGCCCCCACCATTCTCGTCTTCAACGTCGACATTGCACTTAGAGGTATCCCACAAGCCCCAGAACTTGACATTGCCCTTTGCTCACAATACTTTGCGCAAGTCATGCGCTTGGGGCGTTCGCGTGCTACAACCCTACCTCGAACAACGACCACCGTTGAAACAGCCCAGTCACTACCCCCACCACAATGACCCTGTGGCCGCCCCCACGCGACGATGCCACCTCCTGCGTCCATCCCGATTGCACCGAGGCGATCAAATGGTCCGGTGGCATGTGTCGGCGGCGTGCGGCTGCGGCGAAGACGGGCTCTCGGGTTCTGTCGGCGTCACGGGAAGAGATGCCCTGAGCCAAGGGCGTTCAGCGACATGGCTACTTCGCCGCCCATGGACAAGCCAAGGCGTGTTTGGTCGCGGGCTGAAGACGAAGCAACCGCGGGAAGCGCTTCTGCGACGCACACCGACGTTATTGAAACTACAACAACCGGATCGAGGACGACAAGAGGCGGCATTGAAAACGTCCAGGAGTAGTTGCTTTTAGTCGCTATTGTAGTATGTTTATGTGAGTCGATGTGTCATTCAGACGCGACGTGAACTTGGCCAAGCAATTGATAGGACACGAGGCTTTGCATGAAGGCGGGTTTGTCAAGGCAATGGCAAACTCACATTCGCTGGTGTGCCGTAGGTTTTGGTGTTGGCACACTCTTATACATCCGCTGGCGACAGGAAATTCATCTGAGGAATATGTCGTGTCGGCCCCTGGAACAGTGATTGTACCGAAGGATTGCAAGATGCAGCTTCTCGTGGGTTTGCTGCACTTTTGTAACTCACGGTATTGTTACCTGTCATCACAACGGCCTTTGCTGTTTGGACGACAGTGCCACTGCCTTCAATCACCATTACGACCGCCTGGTTCGCCAATGGCAAGCGAGATTGCGGACCAAAGTTGTCAAAGTGCATTGAATGTTGGATACTTCTGGAGTCTGATCATAGCATTGGCAGCCAATCGCGGAACAGGGGCGTTCAATGTTTACGTCTTGGGTGGTGATGACACTGTTCAAAGGTTGGATTCGGCGATTGATTATGTCAGGTGTCTATTCGCTGCCCCAAAGGGCCAAATTATGGGGCCATGGTTCAACAGAATGTTTTTTGGTCAGCAATTGAAGCAAGGCGAGGTACTGTAGCCACGTCTTATGAGGGCATAATCATGGGATTCGAATGTGTCGATGCCACAGATTGAAGCCCCGCGATCGACATTGCACTTGAGGCAATGTCGACATTGCACTTGAGGCAATGTCGTCGCAATGCCCTAACTGCTCACTTTGTCTTTTGCTTTCCACTGCCACCACCGCCATGAAGCCCGAACACTTGTCCATCGATGATTGTACATTCTCTTGGGACCACACATTGGAGCTCATCGACATCATGGATATCCCTATGGACGAAGCCAATCTCTTTAGCATCCAAACCTATGACGACCTCGAGCAATTGCATCTTGACCTTCCCTCCGTTAAAACATCTACGAGTATGCAAGTTGACCTGCAACCGCACTTGTACCCGCCTACACCAATGGTTCATCATCCCTGCTGCCGCCACCACCCCCACAATTCAGCGCTGCTCTATGCGTCGACGGAAGCAGTGACGATGGTGGATCTCCTCTCGCTGGACCCAGTCCCCCCACTTTCATCCCAGCCCATCAGCATCAACCCGTCGACGCGCCGATCCGTGACCACGACGTCGACCATATCCCGTGGCACGTGCCTTCACACTGACTGCACCAACACGATCCCTTGGCCTCGAGGCTTGTGCAAGCAACATGGAAAGAAGCAAAAATGCGGTCATGCAATGTGTCCGCGTGGCACCCAGAAGGGCGGGTATTGCTTTCGCCATGGCGGCGGCGACCGTTGTTCCGTCGCGCGCTGCTCCAACGCAGCCCAGACCCGAGGGCTCTGCAAGAAGCACGGCGGAAGCACGCGCTGCACGTTTGCTGGGTGCACGAAAACATCGCAAGGCCACAAACTCTGTCGCGAACACGGCGGCGGGAAGCGGTGCCAGGCCCCGGGGTGCCACAAAGGCGTCCAACGGAGTGGATTTTGTGCGTCGCATTTGACCAAACGACGCGCCAGTGACGACGGACGGATCACCAGTACGTGCGCTGTTGGCGGATGCCCCCAGTCGGCCACCCCTGGTTCGCATCTGTGCCACCGTCACGGCGCCAACATCCGCCGCATCACTCGCCCGGCTACAGAGTCCGAAAATGAAGATGGTATGACGAGCGGCGACGACTCATCGAGCGTCGGAAGCGTCGACGAGTACTTGATTTAGGTGCTTGCCAATGAGTGTGCGTGTTTTGCGAGTGTAGTGTTTGTTTATGTTGCTAATCGAGACCCCAGTGTTGTGCTTGTGATCACGTCATGAATGAGGAGTGGATACCCCTTTGTTCAAGTCCAGAGTAATTAGGCTCCATATTTAGTGTCCCTCAACGAACCAACCGTTCACACACCCCGCATCCCCATCTTGTCTTCCCATTGAGCATGTCCACAAGGACCCTCCTTTTGGCAACAGGCATCTCGGTTCGTCCCTTTTACGTCCATTTAGACGTGAGCCCGGACCCTACCCCCTTCGAGAGAGAGTGATCTACCACGTTTTGGCACCTTCCCACCGTCCATCACCCTTTTCTGGCACCGCGCACTTTCATGTTTGTCGCTAAATGATCGATCCGTACACGGCCGTCGCTTGTTGACCTTCGCCTGCGCGGTCCATGGCCATCTGAAAGTGGCGCATTTTGACCTTTGTGTCGCCCGTTCGCACGGCCATAAGCGCAGCTTCGTTGACGAGACACGCGAGTTGCGCGCCGGACGCGCCTTCGAGCGCCGACTCGCGCGCGAGGGCGCGGATGGCGACGGACGGATCCAAGCGGATGCGCTTGACATGCACGCGGAGGATGGCTTCGCGGCCAGCGGCATCGGGCAGACCCACAAACACATGGCGGTCAAAGCGGCCAGGGCGGAGGAGTGCCGGGTCGAGTACCTAAACGTTGTCTATCAAAATCGAAAATGGAGTCGGTCGTCTCATACCTGTGGGCGATTCGTGGCGGCGATCACAAGAACCCCTTCCGTGTGGCCTTCAAAACCATCCATTTCCGTGAGCAATTGATTGAGCGTCTGTTCGCGTTCGTCGTTCGAGTTCAACCCGCCGCGGGCTTTGGCTGCAAGGGGGTCCGAGATTAGTCAAAAGGGGGTTCGAAATGCAACGTCGGGGCAAAAGGGGGTACCTACCCAATGCATCGATTTCATCGATAAAGATGATGCACTTGGCATGCTGCGAAGCCTGTGTGAAGAGATCGCGGACGCGCGAGGCGCCGCGGCCGACCAACATTTCGACAAAGTCAGAGGCCGAGCAAAAGAGAAAGGCGACGCCGGCTTCAGCGGCCACAGCGCGAGCGAGGAGAGTCTTGCCAGTGCCAGATGGACCACAAAGGAGGACACCCTGAGGACAAAATCGGGTGAGAACGAGGGTCGTTGGTCATTTGGGGGTTGACCTTGGGGATCTTGGCGCCAATGGCTTCGTACCGCTGGGGATTCTTGAGAAAGTCGACGATTTCCTCTACCAAAAAGGGTTCATTTATAGTCTCACGGACACGAGTCTACCGAGTTCCTTCTTGGCATTGTCAATGCCGGCAATGTCGTCAAAGCCAATGCGCGTCTGCTGCGGCGTCTTGAGCTTTCCCCGCGTCATGCCGTCCTTTGCGACGCCGTCATTGCCGCCGCCGATCATTCCTTGCAGCATGCGGTAGGTCAATGCGAGGTACCTGCAACACCTCAATGACATCGACAGAGAGAAATGTTCGCATACACGATGGGAATCGCCGTGAGGAGCATGGGGAGCGCGCGTTTGAGTGTGGACGGCGGCATCGTCCCAAATTCCACGCCATGTTTGCGCAATATGTCAAGGATGTACGATTGGTCGGTCATCGGGGGCACTAAGATCCTAAGATGATCATGTTTCCAAACCTGCATCCAACAACATGACAAGAGACGACGGACCGATAACAAACGACGCCATTTTGCATGCCTTGCTTGAGTGAGACCTACAAGGAGCGATGAGTGTCTCCATGATGCTTCGGATGTCAACGTGCCTGGAAGAATTCCGCCGCAAGATGCACTTGACGGACGTTGTTGTCGGCAATGTGCTTGAGAAAGGTGCTGAAGAGAAGCGTGGGGCGGGGTCTCCACGCTAGCATCCGGCGAAAGAAACCAGCAGACGCAAGGATGCATAGGAGAGCATACGTCTTCCAATTCATACGCCGCACAGTCGACTCCCACAGCGCCCGCGCGGCCTCGATGATCTTGGACATTGCGATCAATCAACGACGAGGAACACCAAATGCTTCAAAACTCACCACGTTGATGAATCATGTACTCCGGGGTATGCATCGTCCGGATAATAAGACAAGAAATAGTGATAATATTACAATAGTGTATAACTCAAAATAGTGTTGTAAGGTCGTTTACAGAATTGTCCCATCGATTCAATATCCATGATGACAGCAAAGCAGCAATCCTTATCTCACATGTCCAAGAGTCCTTCAGCTCCTGACCTACGCCTCGAGGACGAGCACCCACGGAAGGGCAAGCTTGTTGGACAGCATGCGTCCCAACATTATTTGGCAAACAGAAATTGCGCTTCGAAAGCCCAGTTACTTAGCAACCAAAAGGTCCCATGGACAATAAGAATAGGGATTTCAATGTTGAAAATGAAGGGTGGAGGTGGGAGAGTACAGAGAGTACAATATGGGCCACGTGACAATGAAGCACAACAAGGGCACCACGCAATGCGCTCATCAAATGCTCGTACTCTGGGACGTGAATCTGCCGCTTCAGAATATATATTTGCAACAAGATGAGAACTGTTGTGGAACGACACGGCGGGTGCGTGCGGCTGGCTCTAGTCCATGCTCGCGTGTCAGCAATGTTGGCAAGCCAGTGGGCAAGCAAAGGGGGCACCTATGGCCGACCACGAAAGGTGGCGACCATTACATTTGCTGACGATATACTTGACAGGGGAGACGAGACGTTGGGGTTTTGCAGCGTGGTGAAGAGCGTTGGCCCTGCCTGTTGCAATCCCGTCCCTGGTTGGGCGAATGAACCACTCGTATCCCCCGTCGAACGAGCGGTGTGAGTGCTCGGCGGAAACTCATTTCGAGGGCGATTACTCACGACTGACCAACCGAGTGACATACTCGCGCGTAATTGAGGCTTGTAATGCGACCAGCGCCCTCGTGCGTGGTCCTGCCGAGGGCACATACGTGCATATATATAGTCGATGCGAGTATAGGACTTTAGTACAGTGTAGAAACTGCAAGTTGGAACAAGGCAGTTACGCCGCTCCGATTGATATTGCCATTACAGCCGCCATTAGTCGTGGAGAATTGAACGTTGGATGACATTTGTGGTATGGACCGCAGCCAGTTGTTGGATCACTTCGAGCTGTCGTGGACAGGAGGTCCAAGGGCGCGAGTTCTTGGATGTCTGCCACAACGTACCTGGTTTCAGATAATGCTGGGCTCCTGGAGCACGTTCTCTCTTCGCCCTGGAGTACAAGGGGGGCTGATTTGGTAAAGGCTTTCATGATAGATTTCGACACATGAAACAAAGCTGGGACACCCCCCGTCACCATCAGAGTCTGCAATGCTGTGTCCCGCAACAGACGACCCTTGGGCATTTGATCGCCCTCGAGAGACTTGCTGGCTCGTCGAGTAGCCAAGGCAGGCCTTTCTTCCTCGACCAGTATCCTTTCCATCTCGATGAGAGTGGTCTCCACTTCGTCTTTACGTCCTTTGGACTCGGTGTCAATGTTCCTTTGGGCCGCCAGTGGCCATACTGTAGGGCAGATATTTCATGCACGCGGAAAATTCCCAAGTGGCAGCCGGTTCAGTGCTTTTATCAAGGGCGATGTCCTTGTTACAAGAATCCATACAAACCCCAAGAGAGCTGTCTGATTCCGCGGGTCACTGCGCGAGTGGATCGACAACAGACGACTGACTGACCCAGTTTCAAGTTTGATGGTTCCGTGGCACAAGCTGTTGCTGGCTGTCGTCCTAGGCAAAACGATGACGACGATAGCGGCGGCGCAAGACGTGTGGACCGAGCCACCCACGACGACTTTGACCAACGACACGAAGTCTCCTTCGACTGACGCGGTGGCGACGACGACAGCCGCCCCGCTGCCGCCGAAGACAACACCAGCACCCACCACAACAACATCTCAACGAACCACGACCAAGCGACCGACACCAACGACGACGACGGCGCCGCCGCCGACGGCGAAGACCACGGCTGCGCCCCCCGACGAGCCGTCCGACCCGCCGTTTGTCTTGACCGACGAACCCAGGACGTTGCTTCCGACAGCCGAATTGTCGATCGAAACGCTGGTCCCAGCATCTTCCGCCTCGACTTCACCGACTTCAGTGACGCACATCACAACGACCACCAATGCTGCGTCGAAAGAAGGACTGAGCGGCGCGGCCATCGCATGCATCGTGGTGGGCTGCCTCGTCGTTGTCTGTCTCGTCGTGATCGCCTTCTTGCGCTGTCGACGCCGCGAGCCTGCCAAGAAGCGCCTCTCAGACAAGGTCGAGTCGGAGCGATCGAATCTCGACGGCGGTCCAGTCCTGATTGAGATGACGACGCCGCGTCACGTGAAAAAGTCGCCCGTGCCGGTCCTGAGTCTGCGCAACTACGACAGCGACGTCCTCACGTCCATGACCATGTCAGCCGACTCGAGGAAGACCGACAGCTTCCACAACCTCTACGGCCGGCCCACGAGCGAAAGCATCGACTCGTACGAGCCGAGTCCGCACGGTGGTGCCTACCGCAACCTGGCATCGCCCGCGTCCACGGTCACACCCATGCGCGGGAGTCATACGTTTTCAGACGTGACGACGACGCCCATGTCCCGCACCAGCTTTCGCCGGACCAGCGATCTCTCGTTCACGACGTCGTTTAGCATGCCATTCAACCCAGCCTACTCGGCGGCGTCTCGCCCAAGCAACCTCTCCAACTTTGGACTCCACATCAACCCGAATGCAAATACCCTGCGCAACAGCGACGACCTCTCGGTCTACAGCGACCGATCGTCGAATGCATTTTAGAGGCCGCCCGCCCCACATAGAGATAGAAGTTAATATATTTAGTCCAACGACGGCGGCCTCATGATGGCTCGCACGGCAGCACACAGCACCACCAAACGTGTCTTTGGGGAGCCAAAAGCCAGCAGTTGAACTCCCTCGGTGAACGATTCATTCTCTGGGTTCTGGGTGCTTTGACTGTCTCCACACCTGAGAATTGTTCAACTCATCAATGTGGAGTGCCAAGAACACTCTCTAAAGAACGTATATATGAGTGAGATGTAAAGTCGAATCATTATTGCATATTCCTCAGAATAATCTATACACATAACAGGTAATTCTGACTTCTGGAGATTATTATTAGTAAAATAGTATGTATCTTGACTTTGAAATACTATATTTTACACACTACATTTAAGAGGAGTATGACGTACTGTTCGGATAACGTTTGAATATGCCGGATACCATGGGGTTCGATTCCACGCCTTTGATTGGCCGAGGCAAGCTGGGATTTTGAGGCAGCAACAACATGAGCGTTCCCGTGGAAGAAGTCCAATTGTCACCGTCGCCGTCGGACGGCATTAGCTGCGTGCGCTTCAGTCCCGATCCGTCTGACTGGCTGCTCGTAAGTTCGTGGGATAGCAGTCTGAGTCTCTATGATGTCCCCAGCAATCGCTTGCGCTTGAAAACCGATTCCGATCCACCGCTGCTCTCATGCGCATTTGGGGCTGGACGAGGCACTGCTTTCAGCGGGGGACTCCAAGGCGCGGTGACACTCCGCGACTTGGAGCAGAGCCCCAACAACGCCACCCTCCTCGGCTCCCATGAGAAAGCGGCGAGCCAACTTTGCTACAGCGCGGCAACGAGTCAGCTCTATTCGGGTTCATGGGACGGCACCGTGGCCGCATGGGACCCAAAGTCGAAATCCCGGACGCTCCTCCTGAAACAATCCGACAAAGTGTTTGCGATGTCCGTCCACGAGCATTTGTTGGTTGTTGGCACGGCTAACAAGCGGGTTGCATTGTACGATGTTCGCCGCGGCGACGCCCCGCCAATCCAAGAGATGGAATCGCCCCTGAAGTACCAAATGCGGTGCATTGAATTCTTCCCCGATGGTCAAGGTATGTTGTTGCATGGATGCCAAGAAGACATGTGAGATAATCCACAGGGTACGCGATCGGATCGACCGAAGGCCGTGTCGCACTCGAATACATCAACCAAGAACGCAAGGGATATGCGTTCAAGTGTCACCGCGAAAAGATCAGCGACAGTGAAACATACGTCTTCCCCATCAACTCGATCGCCTTCCACCCTGTCTTTGGCACATTTGCGACGGGTGGCTGCGACGGTATCATCAATGTCTGGGATGGCGACAACAAGAAGCGCATCAATCAATTCTTGAAGAACCAAACGACCAAATACCCCACGAGGTAGAGTCCTGGCCCTCTCCATCATGCTTTGGATGATGACATTTGTAGCATTGCGTCGATGGCGTACAACCACGACGGCACGCGGCTCGCCATTGCGTCCTCGTACACGTTTGAAGAAGGCGAAAAAGAGTACGTCAAGGGCTTTGTGTCGTACATTGCGGACCCACTCATGCCTCTTGTTATAGTCACCCTGACGACGCGATCTTTGTCCGCTCGGTTCAGGAATCGGAAGTCCGTCCCAAGAAGAAGGGAACTTAATCCATCGGCGAGTCAGGGCACGAGTCCAATTCATTTTTATGACCTCGATTGTGTGTTATATGATTCTTGCATCTCCAGGCTGCTTTGTCTGGACGACGGACAACGGCAAGCAAATGACTGTCCCTGTTGAACCTGCTGAATTTCTGATGCTTCAAGTTTATCTCCAGTCAAAACAATCCGAAACTTGCATCTTGAGCAATTTGAGCGGGTAATATCGAGGGAATGGAATAAATGTAGCCCATTTGATTGGTTGAAATTTAATTCATCGCGGTGTGATTGGTCCATTTGGAAAATCTATGTTGGGACTGACAAGGTGCAACCAAGGCTCGCACGCAAGCGGCCATGGACAAGCATGAACCGCTAGCATTCTACCCACGCGGCCCACGATAAAGCGCAGATGCAAGCTCTGCTTGGCATGCACATCGTATCTAGTTCCTCTGTATTGACCACGCCCTTTTGCCGTTCGGAATCACCCACTATTCTCGCATTTGAAGTATTTTGAGATCTTGTTTTTGGTCTGTGTCTGATCGTGTGTCGATGGGCGGTAGAATCATTGGGGATGAATAAATCACACTGCGACGAGGGGTTTCAGGGGGAGGGACATGCACAAACCGCACCAAGCATGCTTATGGCCGCGCGCATCTCGTCCGCGAGTCGTCAGTGCCGCCGCCGCCGCCGTTGAAGAGATGGAAATGCCCTCGCGCTGCATGGACAGCCCCTGTCGACGCGTGTGAGACACACTGGATCGACTCGAACCCTCTCTTAATTAATTTTTAGTGTGGTCAAATGTCGGATGTCTGGCCCGCTCCTGCAATCACATAGTGAAACCAAGTAATGTGGAACACAAGGGAGAAGGTGGAATACCTGTGAAAATGAATGTTGAGGTTGAAACGGCTCGTCTGTTCCAAGCGCTGTCGATCGACTTTTGCCATTCTCCGAATTGCTTCCGTCTCGCACGATCATGGGCAACATCTTTGGCGCGATGAAGGCGGTCTTGGATCAACTCGCAAACAAGCAGCGACGTATCATCATGCTCGGCCTCGACGCGGCCGGGAAGACGACGATCTTGTACAAACTCAAGCTGAACGAGACCGTGCACACGATGCCGACGATCGGCTTCAACGTTGAAACGTTCAAGTACAAGAACATTCACTTCACAGCATGGGACATGGGCGGCCAAGACAAGCTGCGACCGCTGTGGAAGCACTACCACCAGAACGCCGACGCGGTCATCTTTGTGATCGACTCGACCGACATGTCCCGGATCCACGAAGCCGCGGAAGAGCTCCATCGCATGCTCTCGGAAGAGGAACTGCGGCACGCCAAGGTGCTCTTCTTCATCAACAAGGTGGACCTGCCGAACGCGATGACGCCGATCGAGCTTGTCGACAAGCTCAATTTGACCAACCTGACGCAGGTGCAGTGGTTCATCCAAGCGTGCTCGGCCGTCAACAACGCCGGCCTCTTTGAAGGCATGGAGTGGCTGCGCAAGGTCTTGGTGTGACGATCGAGATTGTGTCTAATTTATCTACTTGTTGGCTTTCGCGTGCTTCCACTGCTTCTTCTTTTCCTTCTCGAGCGCTTGCTTGTGCGTGTTGAGTGTCGCGATCGTGTCAGTTAAATCCTTGGGGAGAAGCCGTCGGGTCTCGTCCCACGTCGGCCGCTCCATCGGCTGAAAGTCCGCGTGGATGCGCTTGAACACCTTGTCTCGCATGCGATGGACAAATTGGTCGCGGCCGGCCTGCCGCGCGCGCAACCCTTCCAGGACGGCCTTGAGGACCTTGAGATGCGCCGTGTCGTGCGTCTCCAGCAACGCGTCCACAAGTGTTTTGGTGCGTCCTTCGAGGAGTCGCCACTGGCCTTCCAGCTTTTGCATCGGCGCTTGCCAGTCGACATGGAGCTCGTCGTGTTTCGCGCCTTGGATCCAATACTGCCGAATCCAATCCATCTCGACCGTCGTGATCGTCTAGACAAGTAGCAATTCAACTTCAACGATGACGACGACGACGCACCGCTTGTTCCACGCGCACGTGTTCGGCTTCGTCCAATCGGAACGGCGTCTTGCTCTCGCTCGAAACGACCGCCGTCTTGACGCGCGCTTGGATGTACTGCAGCGTGTCTTCGTCCGTGACGGCGACGCGGTGCGTGCTGCTCACGCGGACGGCCGTGCCTGAGAGGACCATGTGCTGGTGAAAATGGTTGAAGTCACCGTTGAGGTAGTACGCGTCGCCGTCGTCGGTCGGAAGCACGAGCGGCGGCGTCTGATCGGCGCCAGGTACTTCGGGCGAGAGACGCAGCGCGATGCGCCAGTCGCATCTTGTTTTCGGTTGTTTCTGTTTCGTCGGGAGGAGCGTGTGGTAGACACCGATGGACGAGTAGTCTTGGAGCGACGAGTCGGCATGCCAGCTCACACTCACCTTACCCATGCCGTAGGTCGGGTCATCCTTGAGCCCCAAGAGCGGGTTGTCGGGTTCCATGTAGTTGATCAACGTGAGGTTGTACTCGCAGAGCGGCGGCGCCGGCACCATGGATCGCTTCGTGCGCGCAATCATCTGTTGGTTTAAATCGTAAAGGCTCTGAAACACTGGCGCGCTCGACGGCCGATTCCACGCGTGCGCAAAGATGCGCAGGCCAAGGTACTTGTACGTGATGCCAAAGTCGCCGACGAGCGTGCGCCGCACAAACGTCCGCGACAAGTGTTTCCCGCCGGCCATGACGACGTCGTACTGGAAGTACCCTTTGTCGCGGAGCTTCTCAAAGGCCAAGCGCATGCCCGCATGTAAGTCCTTGGGCAGCTTTGCGGCGTTCTCGTGGACAAAGCCGACGAACGAGCGCGCGAGGATCTCATCGAACATTGGATGCGCGGGTGTGAGGTACTTTTCAGACCCCGTGTACGGCGACGGAAGAGGCATCGCCTTGGGGGCCACGTCCTTCTTCTTGGCCGGCGGCGCAGACAGATGCTCGGCGTCCGCCGCCGGTCGTTTCACGCCACTGGCCGGCGGCGCGGCCTTTCCCTTGGACGGAGGCGGTGTCGGCTTGGGTGGAGGCGGTGCCGCTTTCTTTTTCTGCTGCGCCTTGATCTTCTTCTTTTGACGCTCGAGCTTCTTCCGTTCCTTGGCGTCCATGACGTTGAAGGTTGCTTGCTTTTTTGTTGTTGGACAGGAACGCGCGAGTGTCCGATTGTGCGTGGTTTTGTGCTGGTTTCAGGTCAAACAATGCAAAAAACATCCAAAAATAGGGCCAAAATTGCTACTATTTTGTGTATTTTCGTCCATTTTTGGACATTTGTGTGTGCTGGAGAAGTTGCATCAAGGACCGATAGTCGGAGGATTTGATATTTTATATGTCTACTTGGAGAGGATGATGTCCGTGTTGAAGTTGACAGGAGTCGGCGCCGGCGGAAACAAATCCTTGCAGGATGCAGGCGGGGTCGTGGGTACCGCATGCGGGAGGAACGCGCGGCGGCGCCGCACGACGAGGACCGCCAGCGCGAGGATGGCCACGGCGCCGACGCAGCCGACGACGACAAAGCCGATCTGGAGGAATTGGTTGAGCGTCTGCTTCTTCTGCATGTCGGTTGTGGCGGCCGACTCGCTTGCGGCATGCACGACCACCAACGTGACCGGCGACAGCGTCGTCGTCGTGGTGGAAGCGGCCGTGGAGGCAGGCGCCGCCGTCGAGGAAGCGATAGGGGCGAGTGTGGTCGTGGTCGTGGTGGGAGCAACCGGCGCGGCCGTGGTGGCAGGGGCGGCGACGATGACTTCATCCTCGGCCGTGCTGTTGGCCGACGTCGCATTCGAGGACACGGTGGATGTGGCATTGAAGGGCTGCGCGGCGAGTGTTGTGTTGGTGACTGCAGGGACGACGGTGGTCGCGGCCGGGACCTTGGTCGCATTGACGACGACGGCGGCGGCAGTTGTGGTGGGCGTCGCAGATGTGGCATTGGTTGTCAGGACGGTGGTGTTGACAGTCGGGGTGGTGGATGTGGCATTCGGCGATGCTGTGGTGGTGGTTCCATTCACCGCGACCGACGCATTCGGGGCGGCCGTGGTGGCTGTGGCATTGATGGCAGTCGTGTTGGCGACATGCGTCAGAGTCGTAGCAGGGACGATGACCTGCGGGGCCAGGGTCGTCGCATTTGCGGTTGTTGTGTTGGTTGTGTGGAGGGCAGTCGACGCGTTCGGGAACAAGACATTCCAGTCGACATGGGCAGTCGGTGCCTCAGTTGTCGTCGCTTCCTTGCGTTGGGACGCACTCTTGGCGTTGTGAATTTGGATCCCTGTTTCAATGTCGCCTTGCGCGGCGCAGAGGCCGACAAGGACGAGGACGGCGAGCATGCGCATCTTGGTTCTGTTTCGTGGATTGGGAAGTGGGTCAAGCAATCACTCTCGGCTGTCTCGGGGCAGCTGGCCGCGGAGCATCCCAGGCTCAGATGTCGAATCCAACCCGCTTTAGCCCGCATCCATCCAAACCGTCCACGTCTCTCTGTGGCCACGAATACTCCGAAGTTGATCAATAGTCGCATATACGACCTACAAGGCAAGAATGTAGCAGGAGACGTCGCCATCGCCAAGCTGTACACGGTGCTCTGTGGCCTGGACGCGGGTATCTTGGCGGTGGCGGGCGGGCTGGAATTTTGGAATCTCCAATTTGCACATGGCATCGACGCACGAATTTGGCCAATCAGCAGGCGGCGTGCACGTACTGGGGACGAATAAATTTTGACATCGTGTTTTTTTATTTGAAGAAATCCATGTCCACCGAACAAAGTTCGAGAAAGGCCACTGGTGTGAGACAAAATTGACTATTTTAGGAAGCGCGACCCATACTCGAGGAGTAGTATCATGCTTCAATGACACTAGAATACAATATGTAGCGGTGGTTTGTTTTTGCTTCAATCTGTATCTGACATTTGTGAGTACTAGATTCAACGATTTGATCGGTACTTCGTTGAATTTCACCCATTTTTCACCGACGAATTGATACAAGAACCAAGTGATGTCATAATTGGTATGTTCTATAGTAATACTAGTACTTTATGATTTGAATTTTGCTCTCTTGCAAGTCTAGTACATACTACGTAGATATACTACGTTGCAAATGAGAAAAGTGAGAATGATCACAACAGAAGATCGTGAGCGATTTCATCAGCTGGGCGGAACTAGCTGGCGGAGCTGTGTTGCGCCCGGGATCTTGGAGGTGAAGCAGTGCGTGTATGGGGAAGGAAATCAAATTGCTTGCGAAGACGAGTGAGACGATGTGGGTCAACGATGGGCGAATGGATACTGAAGACATTTGGCTGAAGTCGTTGGAATACACAATCGATGCAGCTAGATGCAACTCCGCCTCAACAAAGGGTAGCATGTCCTTGTCAAGGTTCACTTGGTTGATCGCGATGAGGTCCATACTAGTAAATTCCACCGAGACCAACACGGTTGTGGTAAGTGGCAGTCCGCGAGGAAATAAAAGGGTTTTGTCGAAATGTTGGTCGGCGCCTCGCGCGTCCGCAATCTCTTCATCCAGGCTTCCCAGCACACCAAGTGCACCATCATCTTTATCGATGAAATCGATGCGTTGAGTATATCGTCCCCCCATTGCCATTGCATCCAGACCCCCTTGAAGCCAAAGCCCGCGTAAAATATGGTTGATTTGCAGTTTCAGGTAAACGGACGTTGAATTTGGACGATTAGGCGAGTGTCATTCTCAATTAGAGGACGAGGATGCGGTGACTGAACGGTTGGTTCATTGAGGGGCACATATGGGGTCCTATTACTCTGGAGTTTGGACAAAGGACCATCGACTCCTCATTCATGACGTGATCACAAGCACAACACTGGGGTCTCGATTAGCAACATAAACAAACACTACACTCGCAAAACACGCACGTCCCATTCGCAAGCACCTAAATCAAGTACTCGTCGACGCTTCCGACGCTCGATGAGTCATCGCCGCTCGTCATGCCATCTTCATTTTCGGACTCTGTAGCCGGGCGATCTGTAGCCGGGCGAGTGGTGCGGCGGATGTTGGCGCCGTGAAGGTGGCACAGATGCGAGCCAGGGGTGGCCGACTGGGGGCATCCGCCAACGGCGCACGTACTGGTGTTACGTCCGTCGTCACTGGCGCGTCGTTTTGTCAAATGCGACGCACAAAAGCCACTCCGTTGGACGCCTTTGTGGCACCCCGGGGCCTGGCACCGCTTCCCGCCGCCGTGTTCGCGACAGAGTTTGTGGCCTTGCGATGTTTTCGTACACCCAGCAAACGTGCAGCGCGTGCTTCCGCCGTGCTTCTTGCAGAGCCCTCGGGTCTGGGCTGCGTTGGAGCAGCGCGCGACGGAGCAAGGATCGCCGCCGCCATGGCGAAAGCAATACCCGCCCTTCTGGGTGCCACGCGGACACATTGCATGACCGCAT
>VJMH01000101.1:0-34878 GCA_009835185.1 Aphanomyces stellatus
CAAGCAGTCCCAAGAAGAAATCAAACGACTCGTCGGACGATGACAAAAAGTCGTCCAAGAAATTCAAGGAAGGCGAAAAAGTCGAAGCGCAGTACAAGGGCAAGTCCAAGTTTTATCCTGGTGTGATTGCTCGGGCGAGGTTGAATGGCACGTATGACATTGACTACGACGATGGCGAAAAGGAAAAGGAAGTCGCTGCGGACCTCATTCGATCAAAGGAAAAGTCAAGCCCTAAGAAGAAATCCAATGATTCAGACGACGAAAAGAAATCGTCGAAGAAATTCAAGGAAGGTGAAAAGGTCGAGGCCCAGTACAAGGGAAAATCGAAATTCTATCCTGGTGTGATTGCCCGAGTGAGGTCAAATGGCACGTACGACATTGATTACGACGACGGCGAGAAAGAAAAAGAAGTGGCGGCGGAATTGATTCGATCCAAGGACAAGGCGTCAAGCCCAAAGAAGAAATCGTCAGACGAGACGACCGACGACGAGAACAAGCGCTTCAAGGAGGGGGAGAAGGTTGAGGCCCAATATAAGGGGAAAACAAAATATTATCCTGGTGTGATAACCCGAGCAAGATCAAACGGCACATATGACATTGACTACGACGACGGTGAGAAGGAGAAGGAAGTCCAGGCCAAGTTTATTCGGTCGAAACAATCCTCCTCGCCAAAGAAAAAGAGTGGCGGAGACTCGGACGACGATAAAAAATCGTCCAAGAAATTCAAAGAAGGGGAAAAAGTCGAAGCGAATTACAAAGGAAAAGAAAAGCTGTATCCGGGTGTGATCTCGAGATGTCGTCTCAACGGCACGTATGATATTGACTATGATGACGGCGAGAAGGAGAAGGAAGTGGATGCTAAGTTCATTCGTCCCAAGGGATCGAGCAAGAAGGGTGGTGGCGATGGAAGCGACGACGAAAAGAAATCGTCGAAGAAATTCAAGGAGGGTGAAAAGGTCGAGGCCCAGTACAAGGGGAAATCCAAGTTCTACCCTGGTGTCATTTCAAGATGCCGCTTGAACGGCACGTATGACATTGATTACGACGACGGCGAAAAGGAATCAGGCGTGGCTGCGGAATTGATTCGATCCAAAGACAAGGCGTCAAGCCCAAAGAAGAAATCGTCAGACGAGACGACCGACGACGAGAACAAGCGCTTCAAGGAGGGCGAGAAGATTGAGGCCCAATACAAAGGGAAAACAAAGTACTATCCTGGTGTGATAACTCGAGCAAGATCAAACGGCACATATGACATTGACTACGACGATGGTGAGAAGGAGAAGGAAGTTCAGGCCAAGTTTATTCGGTCGAAACAATCGTCATCGCCAAAGAAGAAGAGCAACGATGACTCCGAGTCCGAGAAGCTGTCCAAGAAGTTCAAAGAGGGTGAGAAGGTGGAAGCGCAATACAAGGGCAAGTCCAAGTTCTACCCGGGCGTCATTGCACGCGCGAGGTCAAATGGCACGTACGACATCGACTACGACGACGGCGAAAAAGAAAAGGAAGTGGCCGCAGATCTTATTCGTTCCAAAGAGTCATCGACTGCCAAGAAACCGAGCGAGCCGAGCTCGTCTGACAGCTACCGCGTCGGCGCGAAAGTCGAAGCCCTCTACAAAGGTACACCCATCGACGAGGCCTGCGAGCATTGTCCCAACACCGCATGATCTTGTAGGCAAGAAGGAGTGGTTCAAAGGAAGCATCATCAAAGACCATGGCGATGGGCGGTATGACATTGAATACGACGATGGCGACAGAGAAACCAAAGTCCCCGCCAAACTCATTCGACCTCTGAAGAGTACCGGATCCGGCCGAGCGAATTTCCAGAAGTTGGCGACAGCCACGAAGAAGACAAAGAGCGGAAATAGTTCCGATTAGCGCTAGAGTAAACCATTTAGATATGCATGCGTCGTTTGGCTTCTGTTCCCATGCATTTGGCCTCGCTGAGATGACCTCATGCATTTGCCGCCAAATTCAATTTGTTTTCTAATTTTGGCACATGTATCCGGAATGCATCCGGATAATACTACCACACGAAAGCGGGAAAGCAAGAATTTTAAGTCGCAAAGGCGGGTGGACGCATAATGGCGACGCCAGAGGTACTTGCAATTCGGCACGTGTGGTGACTCAAATGGCTGGCATAGAAGAAGAAGCAGGCCAGTATTGCCTCGTTCTTCTCTCCCATCAGTAGGAGCGCGAATCCAACGCCGTCAGCATCTGCGAGCCCGACTAAATCCAAGGCGTCCTCGTCCGCCATCGCGCAAACACCACCAGCGAAGTCAACGCCGAAAAAAGCTACACCAGCCAAAGGAAAATCAACACCGAAATCGAAGTATCTTCCATCGACGAAGGACAATGCCAAAACCACAGCCGCCGTGACCGATGAGACATCCAGTGAACCCAAAGTAGACACGAAGAAACCCCAAAGAAAGAAGGGAAAGACTCCTGCAAAGGCCAAGTCCGAAGAACCTCCTTGCAGCAATCTACCCACACCGATGAGCCCAGCACGTGAAAGCAATGATGCTGTGTCCGAAACGCCGTCCAAAAAACAAAAGATCGATTTGCATCAAAGCGACATCGCCGAGGTTCCAACCGGCAAAGCAGCACCAAAGAATGCAGACTGTCCGCCCGCGAAATCTCCTGAACAAGTCGAAGGTGTGGAAAACGAAGAGAAAACGACACGATTGCGACAACGGCGGACACCGAAAGCCGTCCCCGTCGACGAGAACCAGACAATTGTCATTGACGACGAAGATGACGTTGCTAATGATGGCGACGCACCGAAATTTGACGGGGCCAAGCGGCCTCGTGAAGACACTGACAACACATCAAAGAAGCAACCACGGACTGCGAAGGCGGAGAAAAGTGCCGGGGGCCGACAATCAACCCGGAAGAAAGCCAAGGTAGAGCCTGAACCGGTAAAGCAACCCACGTCCCCCCTCAAACCAAAGCTGAGTATTGCGCAACAACAAAAATACGATTTGTACCACCAAAAGCTCACGGACACGGAAGATTTCTTTGTGGCACTTGTGCAAGGCGAGAAGACCGACGAAGTTATGCAAGAAATTTACGGTGCCGCCTTGGACATTGGACTTGGATTGTCACCAGAAGCAGAAGCGACGTGCCGCGAGGATTTATTTTCGGCGTGTGATAAACCAGCCACACCGTGGGCATTTCCGTCGAGCGCCAAATCGTACATTGCCAGACGGATTCAGGGCCGTATGGATAGCCTGAGTGCATTGGCCGAGGACATTTTTAATGCATGGAAGGCGTGGCTGACCCGTTCCGTTGATGGCTTCAACGTCGCGACCGTGGAGATGGAAATCAAGTCGATCGCAGAACGTGTCTCGTATGGAGCCAAACCGAAGAAGGCGCACATGTTCCAGGACGTAACCCCCCGCGCAATGTGGGTGTGGGAAGTGGGGAGTTTGGAAGGTCCCTTTGACGAAGAAGCCGTGAAAGTGATCCGTCGCATGCGCAAGCAGCGGAAACGAACGGGTCAAACGATCAAATCGTTGGACAAGATTGTCACAATGATTCAAGAAGGGACAACAGACGACTCCAAGCTGAGCGTGGAAGAGAGTAAAGTGAGTAAGTTTATAGTCGCAGTCGAACAAGAACAGCAAAAGGCAAGCAAGAAAGTCGAACTGGAGAAGCAGAAAGCCACGGAAAAAGAGCTGAAACACCAACAACAATTGGAAAAGGATGAAGCGAAGCGTCTCGAGCAAGAGTTGAAGCGAAAAGAAAAGGAGGAAGTCCAAGCTCAAAAGAAGCGACAAGAACAATTGGCCAAGGAGAAGGAAGACTTGGAAATACTCAAGCGTAGGCAAACATGGGGCTCATTCCTGAAAAAATCGGAAACTAAATCCAAAGAGGAAGAAAGCCGTGAACAAGAAGCTCAAATGACAAAGCAAATGGAGACAATTGACAAACAACTTGGCTTGGGTCAACATTCAGACGAACCTCGAAATCCACCGGTGCTGCAATTGTCATCCCAACCTCATGGACCAAAGGCGGGCAGTTGGACGAGCCAACGCAAGCGTCATCCAGGTTTGGGTGTCATGAAGCTGCTTCAGTTCGAAGAAAATTTTCGACCAGCGTATTGGGGTACGCATTCGAAGAAGTCGCGAGTACTGCGCCGTGGCCGAAGACCTTTGGCTATGGTCCCGTCATTGGATTACACTGTGGAAAGCGATTTAGAATGGGACGAAGATGAAGTTGGCGAAAGTTTGAGTGACAAAGATAGCGATGACGAACAGGGCGACGAAGAAGATCGATTGGACTATGGTGACCAGTGGTTGGCGTACGAAGACGAAGTTGACTACATTGACGAGCGACCAACGGAAGATCTGGAGGGTCAGCCGGCGACAACGAAGAAAAAAGTGGTCGAGCACCACCACCGCCCATCCAAATTGGTTAAATTAATTCCGCGAATTGTGGGTCCAAATTATGCACCAGATCAAACGCCTCCGGAACTCAAGGCATTTACTATATCTGTTTTGCTCCACCCCAACTTTGAATCACCGTTGTTGAAACTCCCAGTCGCGGTGGAAGAAGTAAAAGAACCCCCAAAAGAAGTGATTGCCCCAATACAAGAGCCCCCTGTCAAGCCCAAGGGTATTACAACGTGGCTCCAACCCAAGGCTGTGTAGGAAATATAGTATTCACGTTATAAAATTTTAAGCAGCTTTGTGATTACTAGTTTGTCGATGCTCTTTCAGTAATCGTTCCGACTCGTCGAATGCAGCAATTCTTCGACCTAATCGTTTCGCCCGACGAATGAACATGAACTCACTGCAAGTAGGATTCTCGGCTGACTTTTTGGCCAATCGCATAAAATCTTCCAAATGCGGTGGCAGACTGTTCGATTCTAACTTTTCTGCCTTGGCTTTCGCCGCCTTGATGAAACCACGGGGGGCTGTGGCTTCCAACTGTTCGGTCGTGAGAGGCTTTGCCGCGCGGCGTAACATATCTTCTTCCATGTCGGTCAGCCGACTCATTTCAGAGTCATTGTTCAGTAATTGGTAGTCTCTCATTCGTTCGCGTCTGGCCCTCTCTTCGCGGATATTTCGAATGCGTAAACGGATGCCCAAGACGACGCTTGCCAAACAACAGATGACAAACCACCCGAAGTTCAAATAATAGATCGGTTCGCTAGTTGGTTGACCAACTAATACATTTGCAAGGCCGCACAACGACGTCCACACTGACATGATGTATATGACTGATTTCACGGTACCGATATACCTGCGACAAGAAGTTAGAGTTTGGGCTCTCCGAGTAGCTTTACCAAATTGACGATGTCGTATTTACAATAGTCAGCGACCACAACACCAAATTCAAGAACAAACCAATCGAAATGCTATACATCGTATTGAATGTGAAGAAGAGGCCTGATATTGTAGAAATAGTCTTGGCCAGTTGGCTAGTTAATTCAATAATGGGGGAAAACTTTATGTCGAGCGATTCGAGGGGGAACAAGACTTGACTCATTCCTGCCCCAAGGATTCCGACTGGTATTATAAAGGTGAGTCCCAGTAAACCTACATATGCCAGACTAAATAGGGGGTCAAATGAAAATTGTCAAAACATGGCAACATAAACTTACGGCATATGAGCTTCACTCCAACAAGTAATTGGCAAATCTGGGTAGCTGAATAAAAAAGGTTCATTCGAGCCACCACGTTGCTTCAAACAGGCTTGTTCTTGCTCTGCGTATTGATCACATGTTGTGCAAAAGAGGAGTGACGCAAAGGAATTGACGATGCCCTAAGGATTGTCAAGATTTGTTGTTCAATCGCAAGTAGTTCATACCACGTAAAGAAGCCCAGACACAAGTGGCGGTAAATCCTTCGTAATGCGGGTATTAAGTGCAGGGTAAGTCTTGTGAAATTTATTGGCGCACTTCAAGATTATGAGATATGCCGCCAAAATTCCAAACGTAATGAAACATTTGACAAATGCCATATTGACTGACACGACCTTTATAAAATCAAAATTCGTGATACCAATGCCACCAAAAGAATTGATTAATGCTGGGAGTTTATATCCGGCGGCCCTGAAATGATATTAATGGAGATATAATGTAAAATAATGAATATACCATTTCACACCAGCACTAAATGGAATTGAATTTCGTTGGACTAGCTCAGAAACCAATCCAAACAATGCTAAGTAATTGCTGTAATGTCTTCGAATGGGAAAAAATCGAACTTCCTGGCGCTCTTGGACCATTAATTCAGTTTCTACAGAAAGGATTAAAGATTGAACACCATCATGAAGTACTCTGAACTAATAGCACGATGGACCACATGACCAAGGCAAATATCGCCGAAAAGAATCCCCCCATAAACCACTTCATGCGGTAATTGACATCACTGGAGTTTAAATCGGAAGCATATTTCGCCGATGGTAGGTACACAAACAAAACAACAGAGGGGAAAATACATCCACCAATAAAATAACCCCAATGTTGCCACAATGATAAACCTAAACTTCCACTCTCCAACATCCTAAACACAATGTCACATGCTGTTGTCGATCGATCGAGTACCAGACGCGGAATAGCTCACTCATTGCCTTTCGAAAGTGCTTGTAAATAACAATGCTTTCAATGATATCATTTGCCAAATACGTTCTTGTCGTCTTTGAAATATGAATGACTTCGCTATCTTTTGGCCACGACGTATCTTGCAAATCCAAATTGAATTCCTCCAGTCGCCAAAATGTAACGTAGAGAACACCACGCAACATCGATCGGAATATTTTTGTTGCTACTCGCAAGATATATGGGCATTTTGGGTCCTCAATAAAAAATACCCATGCCGGGAATGCATTGCTATTTATCTCTTCGATCAAATGTTCCCAAGCCATTTTCTCAGACAATGGATCTTCCAGTTGGCGGTCGCATACAGGCAATATGTACGTCATGAAAATAGATCCCATTGGCTTTTTCCTTATATCGTCGGAATTGATGGCTTTCATGTCTCCCATGTCAACATTCGCGGCCAATGCATTGCGTCTCCATGGAAGAAACGACCACCTCGAGACGCGAGATGTCAGCTGGTGGTCCATCAGTCTCTTTGTCGCTTTCATTTTCATGATTGGATTCAATTTCGTGACTGCTGTGACGGACATGTGACCCTTTTCCATGTTTTGCCATTGCCGCAAGGCTGCACTGTACGAATCCGATGCACGCAAATCACTCAACAAAAATTGAGCATGCATGAGGCGGGTGCGGTAGACAGGAGCGACAACGAACTGCCACACGTGAACCAATTGCGTGGATCGCTCGACATGGTAGAGCTCGACATCCATTTCTTGGCGTGCCAAAAACGATTCAATGTTGAGTCCAATCGATTGAATTTCCTTTGGATTCAGCTGCTGCTCCAGCCATTCGTCGTGATGAACACTCTCTGGCCGAAGCAAATGCTCAATGACCAACTCTTGGACTTTGGGACGCAGCCCACGACAAAAATCTTCGACAAAATTCGGTCGCAATAAAGCTGTAAATGTGGATTGAGACCCCTGCGTCAATCCATGTTGACGGAGTGTTTTCCACGTGTTGCTCACGTTGGATGCGTATTCGTGTTTTGGGCAGTAGAGAATGGACGCGATGGGATACCCCGAGACGATGCCTCGTTCCAATGCACGAAAGGGTGCATTTCCGACCAACGTCGAATCTACACACCGGGGATGGCCCCTTGTCGTCATGGCTTCGGACGAGAGCCGTGTCTCTGTTTTGGATTCGACCTCTTGTGCCTTGAATACTAAAGAGCGATACACAAACGTCGCCCCGCGCCACGGCAAGCCCAAAAAGGAGACGATGTGGGTCGTGACGGATGTCAGGAGCAACAAAACGGCTTTCCGGAGGCCCAGAGCGGGGGCCGCGTGCATCATGAAATCTTCCAACGTGTACAACGTGTTGTCGTCGCGCCGCATGGAGCGAGAAAACACGTACTTGGTGCTCGCAATCAACTCGGCGAACGCCTTGAGGCCATCGATTTCAGCGGCCTCGCAAAGAAAATCGGCGACGGATGCGCTGTCCAAGCACGCGTGGCCGAGCCGCCGCCGCCCATTCACTGCAAATTCCAATCGAATGGCGCCGAGTGTTGCATCCGCTTCGACAAAGGCCTGTTCGTCCAAAAAGGGTTTCAATTTCTTCTTGTCGACCATGCGCTTGAGGATGAAGAGCACCTTTTTCATGTTGGAGCGAATGACATTGCGCCACTCCATTTGGTTGTCACCTTCGATTTTGGGGATGCGAATGTCATGCAATTGGGCAAAGAGAAGTCCAAAGTACGACGAATCCAAGAGGTGCAGCGACGACGCCACGAGTGTTGCAATGGACTCGACCTGCTTGCAAAAGACGCGGATTTTCTTGATTTTTGTGTCCGCGTATTCGATGCGGCACCGACTCACAATACCCACATATGTCTCGAAAAACATCTCCAATACATTGTGGACGAGCATGAAGACCCGTGCCGAATTATTCACGGCTTCGAGCATTTCGCCAATTCCTTTTTTGCGGCTCCGAACTAAAATGTCTCGCAGGCGGCCCTCGCGGTGCTGTTCGGTAAAGTTGAAGCAGTAGAGCAATTGATCACGGTATGGATTGAGCGACTCGTGGGTGCTTCGGTGCGCATTGGCGTCGAAATTCAATGGCGCGTTGGAAAAGACGCTTCTGCGACTTCGATGGCTGGCTTCTTGGTCGTTTTTCGAGTGTTGCGGTAGCAGCTCGGTGCACTCGGCCGACAACATGCCCAACTTAATTCCCTTTCGGATGGCCACAAAGTAGACGCGCTGGATCACGTCCACAGCTTGGGCTTGGTCCCAGGACGTAAAGTCCAAGCACGTTTCGATGGCCGACCGGAATAGCCCAATGCGGGGTTGCTTCAAGCGAAATGCCATGCGCAATAAGTGTTGCTCGAGCACTGTTCGCGTCGACGCGCATTTTTCGAGGATAAAACTCAGTACTTTGGACGCGAGGAGTGCCGAATCAGTCCAGACAAAGGAGCCGTCCACGGGCAGGAGCGGCAGCATCAAGATTTCAAAAAACGGCATCACGTCTTTCGAGACCTCGGCCGGAAAAAAAGCGTCTTCAATCTCATGGGGGATACTTGGCTGGCTCAGCACATTTTCCGTGAGGAACGAACCAACGACTATGAGTTGCCGCAGCATCGGCGCAATGTGGCGCAGGCCTTTGGCAGCGTTGTTGGTGACGAGAATTTGGCTCAAGCGACCCAAGAAGGTCAGACCTAACAAAATTGAGGGACCCATTGAAAATTACGTGCGTACCATTATTCAGGACAAACTGGCGGCTCGCTATGGAATTGGAGACGAGCAGGAGTATGAGTTTGATCGCGTGTTCGATGCTGTCGTCGCTCGCATGGGTGCACATCATAAAGTGCTTGACGTTCATGTCGACAAAGCAAGCTTTGGACAGCAGGACGACGTGCGATGGCAAGACCCGAGCGAGATGCCACTGCACGCAGAGGTAGCCTGAGCACGTATGCTCAAAGCCACGATGCTGCCCACAGAGGTACATGACGACGCCACGGTGTTCGAGGAGGAGGAGGCGCATGCACTTTTCAGCAAACGAGACCGAGCCGTAGTTGGCAACCATGTCTGCAATGGTCAAGAGAAATGTCGTGGCCCCCTTGTGGCGCATGCAATGATGGTTCGCGTAGTGCGCCTTTTCGTCCGACCGCCGGCGCCCCGTGGACGTGGACAAGCCATAGATGTCCATGAGCTGAATCAAAAAGAAGATGTGGCCGACAAACGTGCGGAATTGCCTGTGTTGCGCATTGGCCGACGCCGCGATCGCTTGGAGACACTGCATGCCCCGACTCGTGTCGCCACTGGCGCGGCCATTTTGCAGCATGTACGCAACAAAGCACCATAAATTCAATTCCGGGTCGCAAAAGACCTCATCGTGCTTGGCCAGTTCGCCAATGAGCTCCGAGAGCAGTGCGAGCTCCGAGGACATGCCTTGCTGGATGCAACTCTTCAACACTTCGCCCATGGGACCCGTGAGACTTTGAAGGTCGGTTTCGTGGATGTCGGTCATCTTCAGGTCCACTTCAAACGTGGCGTCGATGCCGCAGGCAGTCGTTGGTTGTCCCAGACCACAAGCATGCTGGAGGATCAAGACCGTTTCCGATTCCCTCGATATCGTGATGGTGAGATGGGTGATCGCGATGGGCGCGAGCCACGTTTGCCGCACTTGCATCGAATTGGGCAAAAAGAACCGCCGCTCGAGGTTCGTCGTCGCCGTGTCGTTGAGGTTGATGGCGGCGACATACGTGGGATTCATGTCAAGTGGCGTGTCCAAGTCAGAGAGATTTTTGACCGCCATGTCCAAATGCATGCGCCGAAAGGACGTGGCCGTGGGGTTTCGTTGCAAGAAGCACGGACCGTCCTTGAGCAGCAAAGTGGCGATCTTGACGGGGTTGTACAATTGCGACGCCGGGGCCGCCGCGTTGCTGCCGCTTTTCACGACGAGGTGCTTGACAGCATGCAAGAGCGGCTCGAGAATCGGGGTGTAGGGCGGTTGGTTGAGCCACGGAATAAACTCAAAGAGTTCGTTGGCAAACATGCACTCCTTGACGAGATGGTGCTTTGTGATGGCTTGAAGCACGTGGCTCGCCATGAGTTGGCGCTTGCCCGTTGAGTCTTGGATGCAGTGGAACAAGAGTTGAATCGCGGGTGCGTGTTCGAATCGATTGCACGTGTACTCGATGTGATTGCAGAGATGCGAGAGTACACTGAGGGCTTCGATCTGCAGCGGTAGCCACGCGTCGACGCCAAGGTAGTCGGGGCGACGCAACGCCAAAGAAAAGACATTGTCGAGGAGGATGTCGTGGTGTGTCCTGGACGAGTAATCGATGGGGAAGTAAATTATTTGGAAAAATAAATGCAGCGACGTAGAGAGCAATTCGAGTACACGATGGAGGACGTCAACGTGTGTCGTGCTGTGTTCCCGGCGAAACCAATGGACCCAGTCGGCCATGAGCCGCACGTAGCTGGGGATCTGACATGCGACTTTATGCCGAAAGCACTTCATCCGCGTCAATGGATTCCGTCGCGGGTGGCTAGTCGGAAGAGCCATGTCTACATCGTTGTCACCGCCATCTTGGTCGTCCTCGGCGTCGTCCTGGTCCCGTTCAACGAAATCCGCCGTCGACGCATGTCGAAAAATCCCACAGAGCAATGTGCTGGCCACGTGGCATATCTAGAAGTGGCTGTCAATCGTCGTCATTTGTGTAGGTCCGCGACCTCGAGATTGGTCCATCCGAGCGACGCAAAGAGCTGCACGATGACCTTGTTTCCGCACGCGTCGTCCTGAAAGACATCGCCACGCACGTCCAAACGCTCGAGACATATGAGGGCGAGGCGCCCCGTAATCAAATTGTACTGTGCCTCGTCGTCAGTGTCGTCGATGCGACCGCGAAACTCGACGCGGTTGCGGTGCGTGGTCCCGATCGTGGCGGCCAGCACATGCGTGACCAAGTTGACGAGCGACGTGGGGGATTGCCGGCACATGCGGAGGGCCGTGGCTTGGTGAGGCTTGGCGCTGAGTTGACAGACAAGAAACATGGCGGCGCGCTGGGGGCGGGGCTGGTTGCATTTCATGCCGTCGGTGAGCGCGTAGAGATGGACGAGCGCATGGAGGGCTTGGTTGGGTGAAGTGTCCCCGACGAGGGCGTTGGCAACTCGGTGTGGTGCCCGGCCCATCGCGGCCACAGTTGGAAACATAAGTTTTTCCAGTTCGGTCAGACCAGACTCGACTTGGCAGACGAGGTAGAGCACGTACATAGCCTGGAACCGCAGGCCCTCTGTGTTGTCCAAGTCCAAGCAATGGAGACAGTGTAGCATCAACGTGGCATTGTCAACGTACAGTGTCGTGAGCCCGGACGCAATCATGCGCTCAATCATGGTCAAGAAGACGATGTTGGCCGACGGAATGCGACTCGGTCGATCGGTTTGGAGGACGCGAAGCGTGTCGGTGATGTACCGATTGGACGCGATCCACGCGGCCGTGGGTGCATTCAGTGCCAACTCGTTCAAGAGGCCACAGGAGCAGAGAAGCAAATCCTGCCACTCATCCTTGGGAGCCAACGGAGCCCCAATGACGGGCTTTTCGAGTGTGATGTTGTCGTACAAACGCTCCAAAAGTCTACTGTGGCTTTGTGGAAGCCGATCGATAAACTGCTCCAATTGGCTAGGGCTTGACCCGGTTAGGATTTTCCATAGGCTCGCGATGGCCTAACCACTCGATATGAGAACACATGGAAAGGACCGCACGTACAAGCTTTCGGAGAGGCAAAAAGTCGACGCTGCTCGCGAGTCGCAAGAGACTTTGCATGAACGGCAAATTCGATAAAATGGCAGCGTTGGTCCCGTCCGACGAGTGAATGAAGACGTGATAGAGGAGGAGAAGCATGGAGTGGCATGCATCCGTGGGGATCACATCCGAGTTGACGAGCGAATACGGGACGAAGCGACAACCCCATTCGATGTTGGAGGTAGTTTCAGTCACGAGATGCACATTCATAGCTTTGGTGTCGCTGTCAAGTTCTTGCAAGCACTGCACTGCTATTGCATACATGACACGACTGTCCTGGAAGAAACAATGACGCAAAGTTTGTTTGTCCACGGCAATGGGGACCAATTTCGTTGTGCTCTTCGAGTGGAGACGATTCAAGGGTTGCGCGACGACGTTGGATTTCCGTCGAATTTGACTCTCTCGCACGGAGAGCTCCATGTCCTTCGTACTGGCTTCCAGTTGTGCTCGGGTCGACGTCATGCGACGACTTTGTTTCCTGTCGTTGCCATTTGTTTGGTTCACTGGCTTCGCATCGACTGCAAATATAGACGCCACGTAATCGGCGTGGCAGTATCGAATGAGCCCGACACAATGCCTCGCAGTCCAAAATGATTCGGCTTGGAGAAATTGCACCGTGAGCGACCATACATTGGGATGGTCACATACATAGAACGCTGCGTCGGGGGGCACGCAAGGGACGATGCTGTGTAATGAAGGGGAAAAATTCCGACAATTGGTTTCCAAGAGGCAACGGCTGCCCGTGTCGCGCGAAAATTTATCTAAGATCGCCTGCAAGCCCGTTTTCAATGGATGAATGTCTGTTATCTCCGTAAAGTGGACGGTTGATTCGTGTGAATACGCAAACAAGGCATTCAATAAGTACATGGCAGATTGATGGTGCCACAATTGACTGGATTCTAAGCCTTTAACGACAGCGTGGATGACGTAGCCCCAATTAACCATGGGCAATACGTCGAGGAGGGACGGTTTTTGGGGGTGCCGTTGGTGCCTTCGCACCATCAGGATAGATGCAAGCAACTCAAACCAGATGGGAAGGTGTGCGGGTTGTTGCATTTCAAATTGACTGTACGCATCCAATAGCGTTGCAAAGAGGACCGAGGCACTCATATCGAACTTGATGACTTGAAGCAGTGTATGCAGCATGTCCAAGGCGAATAAATTTACCTTCGTTGCTGATCTGAAGTGAAGCGCGTGGTTCACAAGCGCCTTCATTTCGGGTTCCATGTTAACGATGCTTGGCAAAACACAGTTGTCTGGAGCTGATACGAGGACCTTCAAGACCGAAAGTGCGAGCGTTTGCCGAACTTGGATTAATGGCGACATATACAAGTGCTGCATGAGGGATGCAACATATTGGGAGCCACTTTGTGTCCAATACACTGCGAGTTGCTCTTGAAAATGCGATGTGCCGACAAATTCGCTCGTTGTTGCAAGCCACATGGACCATTTTTCGTTTGTGTCATAAATTTGAGTGGCTTTTGTTGAAATCAAAAATGTCATAAATTCTCCGTGGAGTTCGGAGTCAATTTTTGATAAAACATTCGCAAGCCCACAAACGCGAGCAGTATGGCCCAGTGTACACAGCCAAAGGTGGCTGTTTACATGTGGTTCTTGCATGCTCCGTTTAATACAAAGGAAAGGGATATCCATCGCCAGTGCAACGGCTGCAAATCGATAGGCATGCGACAGCAGAGTATTCAAGACCTTGAGAGTTACGCCTTCAATTTCAGTGTCCATATTACTGTTAAGTATGTCAATAAGCCACTGGACAACGTCTACGTTTTTTTTCGTCAACCAGAGAACTAAGGTAAAACTTGTCGACATGAAAGACGATAAACTCTTTAGAATCTATCACCAATCATGATTGTTGCGTACACGAAAACCTTACCGTTAACACGAGGAATCGATCGGGATATGAGGCCAAGAGCTTGATTTTTTCAAATAGTAATTGACGCATAAAACTGTAAGGATTTGATTTGGTGTGGGCCAATATTCTTAATGATGCGTAAATCACTTGCAATGTTGTTGCGTTCAAATAGCAAATCTCCGCGCTCTCAATCGCTTGGATGGATAGGTCGATGCCAAAATCCCACACATGTTTGAAGGATTTATGAGAAGACAATGTTCTCAGGGATGGCATGCTTAAGGTTTGAGCAAGAAGCTCCATCAGTCTCCAGTTTTGTGCATATAGGCCATACTTTTGTTCCTTGTACCAGTAAAAATAACTACACCATGTCTTTGGTGCCTCATGGAAGTCTTCCAACTTCATGCTTGCATGAAAATGGGATAATGATCGACAAACATATCCAGATATCATGGTTGCGCTAACATGACCCCCATTCGCCAAATGTACAGTCTTTGTGAGTTTTCGCAACAAAAGAGCTACAAAACCCAAATATATAGTCCGATCTATAGTTTTCGACTGGAGTGAGCACAGAATTTCAGCTGAATACGAATCAAATAAGTGCGTTTTGTTCGAGAAAATTCGATCACCTAATGGTGCAGACGAATTTTGCTCCCACAGCCACAGAAATCGAAGAAGTAAATTATTGCTGGAGTTTTCGCCGACGAGACACGTAATTTGAAACACTTTACTCCTGTTTCCAAACATGGACGTGAGCGATATGAGTGGATCGGCCCACTTCGCGGCATATTCAGCAATCACAACTAGTATTCGCAGCATTTCATGGGCAATTCCAGGAAATGCTTGCTTTATGGCCAACTCAAGAATGAAATGAGGAAGGGGAGTCCTAGAATGAGTGCAAAATGCTTTGGCAATGACTTCCTCCTCGCAAAGTTCAGCAATGAGGCCAACTGTTTGGAGCTCGATTTGGTGGTACACTTTATTGTGGCGGTCGCGTGGTTTTGCTTCGCATTGTTCGATGAGTTGGAACCAAGTTTTCCATCCTAGCGCTGATGATGACGAAAGACACCTCGACCAAACGGTGTGCCGCACAAATATTTCTTTGCACGCGTGACGAAGCAATTGTACTACATCTCGTAATACGTGAGATTGACCAAGGGAGTCTGAATAAAGATTGGTGCAAATGGCAATATCCTTTTCTGTGAGTGATTTTCTGGCGTGCTCGGAGGTCTCTAAAGCCGAGCTGATGGCTTGTAATGTTGCGCATAAGAACGACTCGGTGTGGGCACCAGTAAAAGGTAACGCAACCAAAAACGAAAACAAAGTTTGCAGTGTCCCCATCATACTAAAACTACTTGCATTGAACGCATCTGAGCACAGCGAGCGGACACAGTGTAGAGTGCTCAGGAGAAAAAATGATTCTTTGTGTTTCTCGGTTAGTATTTTCGAAATTATTGCGCGAAGATCTGGCGCGTGGATGCCTGTGGCATGCTGTGAATTTTTTGAATGTTCATGACACAGTCGCCAAAGACATTCCATACTCATATGCAACTGGGCGACATACTCTCGCGTTTTTTTCCTCGTCAAAATGCATTCAGTGAGTGTAAAAAGCAAGGTAGTCCTCGATCCAACAAAATCTCGATATGCATTGTCCTGTGTGTCGTCAATTTGAGACAAAAGTATCAAATTAAAGAAATCCAAATATTTGCGCTGTCGATCGATGTCAATTTCATTCGCAAGCTCATTCGCCATGCTAACAAGTGTCGGCCTCCACTGAAAATGCAGTTCTTTGTGCTCCCATATCGAACGCTTGGTCGGTTCGTCCTTGCAGAGAAGTTGAACCAAATGAAGGACGTCGCCCAAAAGATCGTTTTCACATCGGTGAATGAGCTCTGCAAACGACACATGCAAACCTCCTACTGTAAGTTTTTCTGCAAGACAAGGGGTGTGATTTATCACTTCAGTCATCAAACCCGTTAAATGTTCATGGATAATTCGGTCTGATGACGCTAGGCAATCACGAAAGTAGGCATAATGCCCCACCGTCCAAAAGTAGGGGATCGATGCATTGCATTCAGGGGCAAATTTATATACCTGGCGTAACAATTTGATCACTTCTCGAGCAACGACAATCGATGCCCTCCAAATGTCCAAAGCATCTAGAACTCCCTGAAGCATTGGTTTATCATTGAAAACATCCAGCTTCATGTTCGCCAAAGTGCTTGTATGATGTGCTTCGAGGCAAAACTGCCTGAGAGTTTGTATTGCGGCAACTATGACAGAATTTTCAAGTCCTGAAAATGCAATTGACGCAACAGCATTAATCAATTCGGTGTCTTTCACCAAAACTGCTGACATGCTTGGGACTTGGAATATGTTGCCCAAAACGGCCATTGAGTGTATTTGAAGAGCACGTAAGTTGGGCTCTTCGTTACAATACATGGTGACATGATGAGTTACAATGTTAGGCGATGATAATGTCCCTCCAGATAGAATTGAATCAATTAATACCGAAATATCACGTGATAATTCGCCAACAACATCTTTAGATAATATGTTATTGTGCATATGTTTCGTCCACACATACACTAAAGTGTTTGGCCCTGCTACAACTCGGTATCGTCCTTGATTAAATGATTCAACTCGCGGATCATTTGTAAGCCATGTTGGGCACCAAACAATATCACCTCGCACAAAAGTTCGCTTCCAATCTGCAGAAGTGGTGTACTGGAAATTAAATATTGATGGTTGAAATGATACTGTGATAGTCCCTCGACTGACCACTACTAAGTCATTCATACACTGTGACACGAATGGCTGTGGCGTAGGAACATGGCGGCATATTGCACCCACATTTTCCATATCTAAAGAACGAAATAAGGGACTTCTTCTCAAAAAACCATACAATTCATATAGCTTGCTTGTTGGCAAAACTGTCGAAAAACTCGTCCGTCGAATTGTCCGTCGTATGCGAGCTTGATCTTCAATCAAAATACGATAAATTTGCTGAATGAATCGAAATCGATGAGATGAATCAGAATGAGTGCATGCTTCAACAGTTCTCCATATTGAATGTGAGATTACTTTTCGCTCTATTTTATCAATTGTTGCGATGTAGTCGTCCCGTGTGATGCGATGTCCACGATCCGATGTAGTATTACAGTGAGACGCTAATTTATGCCCCACTAGGGCGACTTTTTCAAGCACGAGTGTTCTCTTGCTACTGATGCCATTGGGGTGTTCAATGATGTCGTCACTCGCATATTTCTCAACCAACCACAACGGCAAATTCACTGCGCGGCCATCGAGACACACCAAGAAATTCTTTGTGTCCAATGAAGACCAAGAGTCGATGACTTTTGTAAGTTTGACTAGTGATGTCGGCTTTAAGTGGCGAAAAAATCGTACATTTGATAGTTGTGCGAATTTTTTCACATCAATTGTAACATTTGCGTCAACGAAAAAGTATCCACCATCTGTTTCTGTTGCGATGGGGCCAAACATCGCTTTCAATTGCTTTAGTTTATATTCCAGCATGGCATTATCAATTTTGTGAAATATGGGCAACTCAGGGTATGCTTGCATGGTATACACCGCTTCACTAATTTGTCGGTAACGAGTGACTTCAGTCAGAAGGGACATGGCAACTTCTTTCACTTGCGTCTTAACGTGTGAAGTCAAATCAAATAGTCGAAGAAATATACGAGGGTTAGCCAATAGTACACCCATAGCATCAGGTTGCAAAGTTATACTTTCCTTCAGCAATTGGAGAGTTGTTAGTAGTACTGAAAGTCGAGTGGGAATGACAGCAGTCGACTCAAATTCAAGTTCAACATCTAGTATTTCCACCAATACTTCCAATCCATCTAATTCAAGGAACCACGATAAAAATCTAGAATCTTGATCCAAAAGTGCGCGAAACACACCAAGAGCATATGGTAAAATCCGGCAATGTCCTGCATCGGGGACATAATACGTCATCGTAAGTGGCTGTTTCCCGTGTTCTACTTTCTTCCATGTTACTCTCTTCTTGCCAAGGCGTACACCACTCAAGCATTCCTTCACAGTTGCAGGAATAAAAGTCTCAATGGGAGGATTATTCTTTTCGTCTGCTTTGGGAACAGTATACCTCAATTCTAAGACCATTGCATCTGTTAATATACGCATGGGTACGAGACGATCGCAAAACGCATGTAAAAGTACAAAGCCTCTAAAATGACAGGAAAAACTGTCAGGTACTCTTTTTGCGCTTTGAGCGGCATGAAAATATCTTTGTGCAGTCTTATAGACAATTCCAAAAACATCTTCCTTGGTTTGCAACGATTTGTGAAGCTGAACGACATCATGTACAAATCGAATATATTCAGACTCAAGTTCAATGAGCCACCATGTCGAAGATTTAGATGCGTTTGATTGGCCATCTGGTTGGCACATTAATAACAGGTCTACTAAGGAATGCAACTCAGTGTCAGATAAATTTGTGAATTCTCCTCGGCGCTTGGAGTCGGTCATTAGCTTTCGCAAGACTTTCCAGGAAAGAGGTGAGCCTGGAACGTGCTGTTGCGTACCAAAATACGTGTAGTTCCTCAAATCTGGAGGAGTAGAGTGTTCCAACGCATAACATGTGGGCAACACGAGGTCAGGCATTCCCCCCAGGGGAGTAAGATCCATATACTTATTTCTTTGTGCCTGAAGAGGACGATTTGACGTGCGAGTGTGAATAGCCAATATGTCTAAAAATAATTGTACTTCGCTTTTGCGACCGTACAACGTGTTGTAGACCTGCCCTAGTTTCTCTTCAAGGCTTCCCAGATTCGATAGTTCATCAACGTTCATATTTTCCATTTGCTCTCGCCAAAATTTACCCATTTTTTTGAATGGATCGAAGTCGACACTTTTTGACTTTTGAGTCTGGTGAATGCTTCCGTCGCAATCATATGTGGTAGTATCATCATTTTCCATTGACGTGACTCCCGATGCATCTTGTGACATTGCATTACGAAGCCTTTTGTTTGTGCTGAACAATAAATAACACAAGGTATCAACTGCTGCGAGTTGCAAATTTTGTTGTACGTTTGTGCTGTTGTCGTCCAGTTTTGATTTCATCAAATTACCGAGTAGTATTAAAACAGAATCGCTTGTGAATTCATGAATTAGAGGCACACTTTGTTTACCAAACGCTATAACATTGCGAAAGAACAACAAGATATTGTTGAAACTAACATTGTCCGACAAAACTGCCTCAACGCTGAGCAAACTACATGTTAGTCGAATAACGCGTTTAAAACCTTTCGATGCAATCACTGCGTCGCTTGTTGCGACGCGACAAAGCACGAGCAAGCAGGCGCGAAGCATGTACTGAACATTTATTTGATTCCTAGAAAGCGATGTATTCAAATCATTTCGTAAACATTGCATTTTACATGTCATTTATAATCGAAAATATGTGCGATTGGATGTCCGCTTGCAGTCCAAGTTGTTCTCGAACACCATCTTCGGCACAAAGTTGGCCGGTTACAATAACTGCATCCAGTAGGAACCCTTTCTTCTTTACAACGTACTGGTTGTTGATATCACCGCAAATATCTCGAAGTTTCAGCAGCATCGCAATGCATTGAGCTGATAAAACATTTGTGGTGGAAGTGGACGCCTCTAAAAATTCTTTGCGGAACAAATGGTTGAAGCATGCAAATCGAAGGACTCGAAGTGCATTATAGACAATGGAATTTGCCTCGTGTTCAGGTATGCTATTGTACATGGCACCTTCTGTAACAGGAATGCGTTTGGCGAGAAGTAACCACCTAAATATTTCGCCCCCGTTGCCCTAAGCAACTATTCAAGGATATTTTTCGCGTATAATACCTTTCGAAGTAAGTCCGATGGAGTACATGATTCACATCCATCGTGTGCTTTACACGAACAACCAAATACTTCCATGGAATTGTTGTGTACCTGAAATATCATTGCCAATAATTGAATGTACTAAAAAATGTTATTTCAAAATATGATATAAACCTTACGTATTTGTAAACTTTATGCAGGTGCCTCGAGATTTTCAGCTCTTCTGTTTTTGAGAAAAATACTTTAACGAGTTGCTTCTTTCTGATAGCACGGAATTTTTTCAGGATATCGACACTGACTGTAGGATCCAGGTCATCGCTTCTCTTCCGTTTGACTACTTCGGGGAGTACACTTTCGTCGACATCAAAACTGCCTTTTTCAGAAGCCACGGTATTCATCATTTGTAGCTCGTAAAAGCTGCCAAGCACATGACAAATGTGCTTAATAGCTTGAGATTCATAGTTCCCCAGGTACAACGCAATTGCAGACTCCTCTCTGCATAGAGTTATCAACATACACCCCAAATCAAGTAACTCGGTTAGCGTGGAATCTTGACCCAACACAGCAACAATAATGTCAAGTCGCTCAGTTTTCAAGAACCATTTTGAATTGCCACCTTTGCATATCACCTTCGCCAGAGACGTGCACAACTATACATTGTTAAATTTGAAATTGTATTCAAAATGTAACATTACCATCGGTCTTAGAGGCATTCCTGCATGAAACGTCTCGTGGTTTTCTTGAATACCGATTGAGCTTTCACAAGTTACAGCCTGAATCATTTTACAAATTGCATCAACAATAAAATCGTCCTGAACAAAACTCAATAAATCCAATTGAATAATCAACCGAATGAGAATGTCCATTAACATTTGTCCTTGCAATTTACGGTTTGGATCTTGAAGCCATGCCCCAAATTCGCTTAACATAGCAATAAGTATTCCCTTTGTTTCTGCTGTGTTAAAGCTGTCTGCTATTTGGCGCAATTGCTCTGGAAGTATATATATCATTGCAAGCTCAAGCATCATGTATACCGCCTATATAACATTTAGCACTGCATTTGAACTTGAATAATAGTTTCCTACCTGAGTTTTCATTTTTAAACTTGAGCTATGAAGGAGGGCAATTACTTTGTCTCTTCCATCAAACATCATACGCCCAAGTGGTATATTCGTGGTGTATTTTTTTATAAGAAGGCGACAACACTTAAGTGCCATTGATTGGACCGAACACGTTAAAGTATCATCAAAGCACATACGGTATAGATGTTCAAAGTCAGGGCGATTGAAATAGCTGTCAAATCCTGACGTAGGACTAAGTGTCACGAGC
This sequence comes from Aphanomyces stellatus, assembly GCA_009835185.1. Classification (NCBI taxonomy): domain Eukaryota; phylum Oomycota; class Saprolegniomycetes; order Saprolegniales; family Verrucalvaceae; genus Aphanomyces; species Aphanomyces stellatus. Next base: position 21,381 of record VJMH01000101.1, read on the forward strand.
CGGCGTAAACCTCTCAATACTTGCACCAATACTGGAGGGTCATGGCACTGGGTTAACAATGCGACGAATGTTTCTTTTGTAACTTTCTAGACATAATTTAAAATGTTAGGGGCCTTAATATTTTTACCTCTGAGGTTGTGATATACTCATTTGGGAGTGAAGGGCACTTTGCCACAATGCGGATGCAGTTTGCAACGAAATGAATCAGTTGAACAAACGCGCGTATCTCTCGGTTTTGTCTATAGTTTTCGTCGTACATGAGCTGGGAGCCGTATACGTCCTTGTTACTCGATTTATCTCCAGTATTATGGATTATTTGATGTTGAGATTTATGTTGGGGCGATTTCTGAGGGGATTTACTCCGAGCTTGCTGGATTAACATTAGCGATCGACTAAAACTAAACTCAGAGATAAAAAAGGAAGCTGTATCTCGATTTGTCATGAATATTGCCAGGGAAGCGCATGCATATTCCGCTACGATATAGTCCTGGCTGTTTGCACAATCCACTAATAATTTCAATTTAACACCGTCAAATGTATTTTCATCCAAGACCGTTGGGGTAATTCCAGATTGAACTGTCAATGGAGAGGCCCCTGACGACTCGTCCATTTGAAGAAACCAAGGTTCCTTTTCTTTCGAAATCAATAACATTCCCCACAATAGTTCTAATGAATACTCTTGTCCGACAGAAACTGTATTGGATGTTTTCTTTTGCTGGATAAACCCATACAATTTCTTCAAGAATACATTTAAAGTCTGCTTCTCCCATAATTCATTTAAACTGGATTGGCGACAGACAGCAAAAATGATATTTCGAAGGGCAAAACAATAGGTAGCAACAAAGTATTCAGGAGGGGTCAGTTCTTCGGCAATAAAATATCCCTAACAGTTATTAGATTGATCAAACGAGATAATGTACATACTACTATTGATCGACAAATGACTTTAAGCTCGTCAGCTCCCTTAATTTGAATCAAATTGGATGTCATACAAGACACAGCGTCTATCAAGACGAAATATAATGTAGATGTTCTGTCGTCACGATCATTGAATGCAGATTCCAGATTCTCTTCCCATTCGAGCAATCTATCTTGCTTGGAAACTTTATTCAACGTATGGTAAGTAGACCCACGCCGCAAAGTATTTGCATCATTGCTTTCAACTAGAACTTTCATGTGTTGGCTCAAGCTGGACAAAAGTTTGAGAACATCATTACTGCAATCTTTTTTCTTCCCAGAGGTTATGGAATCCTTGTGGGGCTCAATTAAGCCAATCAACCCTGATTTGTTAATCTGTTGCACATAATTATCCAGCCTTGTGGATCTACTTCGGTTGATCATCCCCAAGCTGCTATACGAATGCTGGAGTACTCGTTTTAGAGTTTGACTATTCAAATGTGAATGCAAACGCACATCCTGAACAATGTGGGTGCATAGTAGACTTATTGCCCAAATGCAATATTGTTGTTTAGTAGAAATGTAGAGGGTTGTGCATCCCTCGTGAACGTCCAATAATCTCGAAAGGACGTTTTCTTCAGCACAAACACGGGCAATTGATTTGTCGTATAAAAGTCCACATAAACAAACAAGCGCTGGAAAATACACAATCTGAATTGTTTTCTCGAGCTTTGGGTCAATTAGCGATATCAAAAACATAAGCAAACTTGGAATCGAGCAACTAGTTTCGTCGGAAAGCCTTGATGAGTGCTCAGTTATAATTAAATTCAATATTCTCGAACTTTTGAATGTTGTGTGACTCAAATCAACATTTGCCCAAAGTGTTGGTATAATGTCCATAACTGAAGGCGAGAGGGGTTCAACAATAAGAATAGAAATTTCTACAAGTATAGTACAGTAAACTTCGATTGATAATTGGGGTACTTTGCGTTGAAAACCCAAATTCAGTAAAGAGCCCATAAGCCGAAAAATTTCAATATCGAGGCTCGGGGCAACATTGCTACTGAAAACAGATAGCAGCTCAGTGGGCACAATCTCAAAAAACTTCACAATGTTGTCCGCCATCTTAATTTTTTGCGCAATGCTGAATATGGTCTTCAATAAATCAGACTTTGCCCTTGAGATATTTGGCAGTTGTTTGATGTATGCAGTATGAAGGATTTTCAGCAGAGACAATATCCCTGACATGTTTTTCTCCTGGGCCCAACGACTGCCAGACCTCGTTTCCAACAGTTCCAAATAAACATGGAGAACTTCTTCGTACACTTCGTGATTCCTGCAGACGAGTATTAACATGAGTCACAGCCGCAACTTACCAGTTCAAGCCTTGATTGCAACCACAATCGCATTGGACAGGTTCTGAAAAGGGAAATGTCTCAGAAACACCCAAGAGAAGATGAGAAAACGATTCCAAAACTACGTGAGCATACTCTTCATATTTTTCCTTCTGTAACTCGGGAACAAAATTATTGAGCCATATCCCATGATGAACAAGAAGGGCTCGCGGGCGAACGCATAATTCATGGGTCAGTAATAAGTCAGTTATCATGTTCTGGCAAATACGACTTGTTGGTGTATCATCCATTAAAACACCACCGGCTTGAAATAGAGGAGATGATATCATGTCATCAAGCAAGATAAGGCCATTACAATTAATAAAACATTTCTACTGCATCGTTAGAAGGTGTATCGCCAATATAAACTTTAAAACGTACTTGTTTACTCGTTAATGTAACCAATGTTGGTGTCGGGACCATTGATGACAACTCCAAAAATGTAGTTTCTTTCTTTATCGTTGTGGCTATCGGTTTTAGAAGGTGCAAAAATAGCCTCAAAATAGAAGTTCCAATGAAATATATCAAGGACATTATTGGATCATCATCACCTGCACCATTGTTGGCTTGCTGCAAAATATGCACAAACAGTTTGATCAAATTGCAAGAAAGCAACGACGCATTGTCGCCAATTGTACTGAATAATTTCGACAGTGCTTTTTTCATCAGCTGCTCTGAGAAACGAGCTAGTAATCTATCTTCAATGATACGGCGATAAAATGAGTGGCCAAATGGTAAGGTATTCCACGCCAGTTGCCGTTCGTTGAGCAGGTTTTCAATGATAAAATGAAAACCATTATGCAATATGAAAATACTTACATGTTGGCCGTCAGTTTCAGTTAAATGCAGTAGTAATTCGTTGAAAGCGTTGGGCTCGTAATCGTGAAGATGACTTGAAGGTTCTCGTTGGACAGGATTAATATTTCCATAAAGTCGAACAACCACTCGAAATACATCACTGGCTTGTGCATATCCAATTCCTATTTGTTTAACAAGGGGATGGGTTAAAAAATAATGCAAATGTGTCGACGTAAGAGTCTCAGGGGTAAGGAAATCGGTATGTCGAATATTCAGACCAAATGCAACGTGGAAATTATTTTGCTTCTTTTGAAGGTAAAACAAGTAAGTCCAAGCGGCGGATACTTTTTCAAAATAATGAGCTTGTACTTCTTCCCACTTGGGACAATCGATCAAAACTGTTTCTGTTGTTGGATCTTTGCTTCGATTTGCTTCAATAACTGGAATTAGCATAACGAATTCACAATAGCATTCGTGTTCAGCTTTGAAAAAGTATCGATCAACGGAATCTGACGATATTGAAGATTTACTATCCCACCTTGCTTTCCAACGGAATTTGCCATCCATTGATAAAACGTGTGCTTGGCGAATAATAGAAGCACAAAACTCGCCATTTAATCGAAGACGGTCTTGCTTGAATTTAACACGTTCAACATTTAATTTGTCCAAGGCAAGCAAGGGAGTCAGCGTATCTTCAATGTATTTGCCAAGTGTACTCACGCCTGGCGATGTGTCATGAACATGCGCTTTCACAAGTTCCATGAGAAATCTAAGAGATTGGGCAATTTGAATTTTGCTGTGTGATGTTAGTGCTGGCAATAATCTCATTTGATACAACGAATACAAACCAGTTAAATTCAATGCCAAATTTGATAGAAAAGCAGGCAATTTACAGGATCTCTCTTTTGTCAATGCTTTAGCCTTGGAAATACTCTTAGCAAGTACACATAATCGTTGAAGCAGTGCCTCGGATGTGACATCACCAAAGGCAAGTTGGAGTTCCATTAATTTAGCCTGGCGTTCGTCAATTGCCTGAAGCATAACTTGAACCCTCTCAACTTGTGTCGATTGCAATGTGGTAAAATGCCTGAGTTTTTTTTCAGTTGCGCGCTGGCCGTTGAAATAGGAATAGTTCAATATATAGAGCATTTCCAATATATCCTTTATTTCGATTTCCAAAGCTGACTGATTCTTCATGAATTGCGGTAAGAATGGCTTTTCCTTGGGTGAAATGTATGCGACTTTATACGGTTCCATCATTTCTCGCTTTGACAGCATACGAAATGTGCCTTCAAAAATTGAGCATCGCAACTCTGTTGGACGGTACCATTCAGAAATATGACAAGCAAGGGTAAGTTTTTCTTCCATTCGAGATATTGTTTGGATTTCATCATCAGTGAAGGAAGTTTTGTTATCAATTAAGTTTACAAGTGTCCCAATTTCATCCATAACGGATTTCCGAATGTCGTGCTGAATATCCCGTAGCCAGCCTGTGTCGCACACATCTAACTCTTCTTTTACTGCCAGAAACAACTGATGAAACATAGAATTTTTGTCGTCGTCCATATCTACAGCATATTCAATTGGGTGTGGTACCAAAGTGATGCCAGACTCATCAAGGAATTCAATAAATGACATGACCAGGCAATGCCGTGCAAACGAAATCGACTTGGACTGGGATGCGTACAATTTTTCAATTTCATCACGATGTACGTCATGATGGTATGCGTGAATAGCAGCACCACTATGTACATATGCCTTCAATTTTTTCATTGCTGCTTCAACATGGCCACCTGAAATATTACCAATATCGAGTTTCTTTGGACTTCGTTTTGACGTCTCGTCATCATCTGTTGGATGTTGGCTGGCCTTCCTAGCGGCCATTTCAAGGCTGGCTCGAAGACGACGATGACGATCATCTGTAAGCGACACATCCAACATTGGGATAGTTTGCAGAGACGTTTCAGATTTGTCATGTTGTTTTTCTTCTTTCTCGTTGAATGCTTTTACAACCACGCCTTTGATTGCCTTGCGCTTAACGTTTTCATGGGAAAAATTCTCATGCTCTACTGACACAGATTGAGGCTGCTTATCCTGCTTGAGTTTTGTTTTTTGAAAGTCTCGTTTCGGTGAACTCTTCAGTTTGATTTCTGATTTTTTTGGTGAAACAACAGGCTCCAGTGGTTGCAGTGGTGATGCGTGAGCTTGAGTGTCTTTCGCGGGTGATGACCTCACTATCGTTCTAACTTTTGTTTCAATATTTTTTTCTTCATGTTTCTCATCAGGTTTGCTCACTTCTTTGTGATTTGGACCATAATTTAATGGCTTGCTCAAGTTCCCTTGAACATCAACGTCGCTCCCGCCTTCATCAACATCATGTTGACTCTCGTTGGCGGCAGGTTTTTTCTCCCAATGAAAGGGCATTTTCGGAACTTGGACAAATCTTTTCAGACGAAGCATGAAATTTTCCATCGCTGTGTTTGGTGGGACCAATTTCAGATTTTGCAAGATGGGCTTGGTGTTTTCTTCATTCAGCTTGAAAACTACACGTAATTCAATATAGAAAAATCAATTTGCAACTCACCTAGCAATGATATATCTTCTGAAGCGTGAACCAATCTACGGAATTCGCCTTCCCCCAAAGATAGATTGGCACACGCACTAGCATCAGCAAGTGTTTTGAGCTGAATAACAATTCGCTCTAATGTTGGAAGGTATATGAACTTGATTTGACAATCTTGGCCCTCAACTGAGCTATTCGCGGCATAAATGACGTGCTTCGGTGGTTTGGGGGGCGCCGATAGCTCCTGTTTCTTAGGTTTTGGCGGGCTTTGCTCAACTAAATCATTTGCGGCAGGTTTCAATTGAAGAACAGAAACAGAAGGAGCTGCTGGCTTGGGTTCTGCCTGCTGTCGTTGAACGAACTGCTCGAATGCAGCTTGCTGGCGGTCTTTGATGACGAGCCGCTTGATTCTGTCGTCCTTTGGCTTTGTCATGGCGAGCTCTTTGATCAAAATATGTCCTTCATAAAGGTCGCTCGTAGTTATCAGTCCTTCGCGCAGAGTTTCCATCTCAACGTTGTCGACAGGGTGCCAGAAGCAAAACGTTTTTGGAATACTCGAAACAAATTGTTCAATTAGCTTTCTTGTTTCACCCAAGCTCGTGCCAAGATGAACTTCGACCATACCGATTCGGGTCTCGTGCAAAGCATCGCCAAGCAAAACTACTTCCTTCAATGTCCAAACAACAGGTTCGGGCGATTTTCGTCGAAGTGTCTCCAAGACACTGGCACGTGGCATGAGAATGTCATGTCGCTTTTCCGATATCGTCGTGGAAGAGATTGTAGACATAGTCATGGCCAAGGACATGGGCATGTGCCCCATGTCGTCACCGGTGTTCAAGGCGAACGCCGACGTATGAGGGCGAATGCTCGTGGGCGACGGGGACTGAGCACTTTCACTTGTTCGGGGTCGAGACTTCAACTGGCGGTAACGAAAGTCGTCATTGGGGGTGCTGAATGTAAATTGTAAGGGACTTGAGCCCTGCACCGCAGGTGGATCTTCGTCATCGACTCGAACCTTGCCGCCGTCGTCGCCGCAACTGCCGTCGCCGTTGTCGTCACCGCAATTGCCGTCGCCGTTGTCGTCGCCGCCCTCAAAGGTGGACACAAAGAGACGCTGCTTCTTGTCTTCAATGCTCTGAAGAGCAGATTCGAGCTCTCTTTTCTTTGCTTCATATTTTCGCTTTGATGGAGAGAGCGAAAAGTTGAAGAACTTTTTCATCGTGACGACGGATGCCGCGACCCGCCAAATCAAACAGTGCGACGAAAGTATCTTTCTGTTGTCTACTCGTTAGGCCAATCAGAAGTGTTGTTAGATTAGATTTTAGCCAATTAAAGCGTTGTATAGCTAAAACGGCAAGCCCTGCCTGCTTGAATTCGCACTCCAGCATGTGATCGATATGTACAAGCAGTTTATTGAACAATCATGTGAAGTGCGCATTCATAATGGCTGGATGGGCAACCAAGCGAACAACGACGTCCTCAACGACTGACCGCCGAGATTGCAGGAATGATGGTCGTTTTACACTGCTGAAGTCGGAGGATTTCACTTTGTCAATTCGACATGGCCTTGAAACTAGCTGGCAAAGTTGCGCTTGTGACTGGCGGGTCGAGGGGAATCGGCAAAGCAATTGCGCGCCGCCTTGCCGAAGATGGTGCGTCTGTAATCATCAACTATGCGTCGAGCATCAAGCACGCACAATCTGTGGTCGATGAAATCAACGCCAACGCCGAGGACGGCCAACACGCGCTTCCAATCCAAGCCGACGTGAGCGACTACAAGCAATGCCAATCTCTCGTGAAGCAATCCCTCGATGCATTTGGCCATGTTGACATTGTGGTGCTGAACGCAGGTGTTCTGGACAACAAGGCGCTGGATCAAATTACTGAAGGTGTGTATTTATTTATTCATGCCTGCACATTCTGGTGATGCACGTTTCGTAGAGGCGTTTGACCGGTCCATTGGGATCAACGTAAAGGGCCCTCTCTTTCTTACCCAACTTCTAGCTCCCAATTTCCAAGCTGGCTCGCGTGTCATCTTCATCTCGTCGTCTCTGACTGCCACGAGCTCAATTACGCCAAATTATACTCTCTATGTGACGTCCAAGGGTGCGGTTGAGCAACTGTCGCGTACGCTGGCACGTGACTTGGGCAAGCGAGGCATTACCGTGAACACGGTGTCCCCTGGCCCCACGAACACTGAGTTGTTTTTTGAAGGCAAGCCGGAGGCTGTCGTGAACGCAATCACGAGTGTAAACCCATTGGGCCGACTTGGGGAGCCGGAAGAAATCGCGAATGTCGTGGCGTTTCTCGCTGGTCCCGATGCGTCGTGGGTCAACGGTCAGAACATTCGGGCCAATGGCGGCTCTGTTGTGTAAATGCAAGGGGATGTACAAAAATGATAATCAAGTGTTATCATATAACGTTAATGTTCATGCACGGTATGTGCCTGCATGTTTCAAAACGAGAATACAAAAGCAAAGAGAAATCAGCATGAGCAACATGTATATACAGCGCGTAGATCTTGAGTTGTTCTGGTATTTCTCCGCGCGGTAGAGCTCCTTCAGTCCCGACTCCATGCGGGTTACAACCTACGAATATAGTGTTCAGCTCACGAATCATCTTGAACGAGCTATTCGCACCAAATCCATATTGTAATCGATGCAATCAACGATTGTCCCTTGGTCAATCACCATGTTCGCTAAGTCCTTGAACACAGTCGAGAGATCTACAATGGATTTGGCAATTCGTTGAATTTCGCGCTCTCGAGCTTGGATTGAGTAGTCATCCATGGACGCAAATGCCATGGATTGGCTTGAATCAACAATAGAATGTGATTTCTTCGACTACATAGATGAATTTAAACTGAATGATTCGATGAACAATGAACTACCTGGAACCCGTCGTCAAGATCGAATGGGTCCGATTTCCCACGCTGAAGCTGCAAGGAACTCATGTACTCGCGCTGAATTTTTCTAAATCGACCTGACATGTCTTGCAGCCTTGATGCAAGGGAACGTTGGATATTAACTCGCACTTGCTTGTCAGCCGTCGAGATATTGGGTGGAAAGTTGACGGATATTTTTTGGAGCGATGATTCTGAATGGCGAAAGAGGACAGAGATTTCCCGAGTCAAGACATCTATCTCGTGGTCTTGTTGGGCTTCAGACTCGTCAAATCGAACCATGAGTCTTCGAGTGTGAATCTTCTGAAGAAATTCCACTGACACAGCGTAAGAAGAGCATGTAATGAGACCAGACATACTCTTGAGTTCGAGTTGTTGGGTCAATTCGTTAGTTTTGTCAACAAATTCAGCATACGCAGGCTTCGGAAGCTTGGTTGCAGAGCCTTCCTCGACACTTCGTAAGAGATTTTCATGGCCCCGTCGAAGTTTCTAGTCCACCAACATGAGCAGCCGAAGCAAGAAGTTAGCGAACCTGGGAGGAGCCGACGAAAAGATTCACCAAGTAGGGGCTGATGCCACTATCTGGCTTGGTACTCAGTAGATGCTGCTGTCGTCGATTGATCAAACTTCTCCTTTCACGGAACTTGTTTGTCAGGTCTCGATGGGCCATGAGGCAGCGAGTTCGAAGACGTGTGAAGCAGTAACATGGATCGCAAAGTTCTTCAATTTTGGAAAGATATGCTTTGCCTCGACATCCGGATACGAAGTCCACTGATTGGATGGATTAAACTATTATTGAAACTTGATATCTTTGAAACAATTAGTTCAAGGAGGTTCACCTGGTGACTTTTCGGGGCTAGAGGCCAAGTGGAGTGACATGATTGGACAAAATTATTATCTTCCTTTTTCTATGATGTACAATGGGCAATATAAAATGTGGAACATAATTGTTATTGCTTCGTCATTCTTCTCGAAGCCATCAAAAAGAAGGGGTTCTCACTGTCTGGTTTGGCCTTCCGAAGCAGAGCATTATGGTGAGTGCAGTTGAATGGGTTGCCGTTGGTGTGCTAGTTTTCGCTTTGTTCTTGGTGTACTCTGCTTGGACTGCCATGCGACCAAAGAAGGGAGCGGAAGGTGACGATATGTTGGAAGAGATGATCAACGGGTTCGATTTCACGTTGCCGCCCCAAATTGATGAATACCGTGCGTTGAAGGAAAAAGCGCCGGAGCAGCTCACGGAAGAAGACATGAAAACTTTATGCTCTGCTTTGTTCCGTCGCGCAGTTGCTGATATTCCGCTTATTCGCAGAATACAGACTGAAGCCCAAGGCATGCACCGCCTGAAAACCAACGACTTGATCAAAGACGGGTCCTACATGAGCTTCAAGTTGGCCGAGGAAATGATCGGCGAAGAAATCAAGGAGGTGCGTGAAGAAGCCCAATCCCTCCAACCACAGGACAACTGGGGTGAAAACATTTTCGCCCAAGCCGTCCAGTTTATCAATCACATGTCGGAACAAGAAGAATTGGCCGAGCAAAAGAAGCGTCAAGCCGAAGCGGATGCGCAACAGCAAGCCATGAAGCAAGCGCAAATGGCTGCTCAATTGAACGCGGACTTGCGGAAGCGGAAGTAGAACAAGTAGATTTATTCTCAATTGCAATACTATTCGTCGTAAGATATTGTGGTCCGTCAACTCTGAAATGGCTGATTGAATGTCTGAAGAAGTTGCTGCACTTTCTTTCCGCCAATTCCTGGGCACAAGGCGAGTTCCTCCTCCGTGGCGTTCATGAGCCTTCGCACAGTGCCAAACGCACTGGAGAGGGTTAAAACTAGTTGCATCAGACATGAAGTCGAGGGCATCGGAGAAACTGTACCGTCCGTCTTGTTGATTGATCGCACCGTCGTGAGCACATCGTTCAGTTGGGAATTGTAGTCGTTCTCGACCTTCTCCTTTATCAAGGACGCCGACTTGTTTTCGTAAGCTTTCAAAGTTTCGATGTACCGCGCAGCTTCTACAAGTCCAACATGAGCTCCCACGAACTTGATCTTGAAGGCGCATAACCTTTCCAGCTCCAGGCCAAGAGAAGAGTAAACCCGCCATGAATCGACTCGCGGTTGATATCCTTCAAGGCCGACTCGTTGTCCGGGACGTCGACGTAGCACACAACAACTTGTACGCGGACTCGCGAGACTCGTGTGAGCTTGTTTTTCAAATAATGCGGATGCAGTAAATGGTACCGCACGGACAAGAAACAAGCAGCGCACGAATCGCCCATCATGTAATCAGCAGTGATATCCGCGTTGATTTCAGGCAACACATTGTGCATGTGCTGCAGCATGGGGTTGCCACTTTGACTCGGGTGCACAAGCACAACCATGGTCCCAGCCGTTTTCTTCACCAACTTCTCCGCAGGCTGTGCCGTCGCTTGGTTCGCCGCGCCAACGCCTTGGAACACACTATTGAATGCGTCGGCCCTGGATAAATATCTCGGCGTTTCCCCTTCCGCCAGTCCGGCTTGCGCACTTGGTGGGATCTCATTCCGTGAATCGACCTTGCTTTTGGGTTCAGGAGGGGGCGGGGGCGAACTCATGGCAAATTCGCGATTGCACAAGCATGTGATTGGACAAAATCCTCCAAATCCATGTTCGATTATTTTTGCACCTCTTGAATAATGAATAATTCAAGAGGTGCATTGCAATTATTGCGATGCAATGCGACTAAGAAGAGGCCACGATTCACAATAACCGCATCAAAAACACTTTGCTTTGATGCATATGCCGTTGAAAGGAATGAATTCTAGGCTCGAATCATACGAACATAATTGATCCATCAACATCGCTTCCTGATGAATTGCCTGTGTCTTCCCATAAGGTTGTGTGCAACATGTTGCGATTTCCAGGCCCAATCGAATCGCTCAACCAATCATTTCAGTGGAATTAAATATTTCTGGCCAATAGGATGTGGAAAATTCATCCATCCTTATTGGTGTCACTTTCTCGATCACGCACGGTGAAATGAGCACAAAATATCGCTCAGTCGATTGTCGGAGTTACTGCAAACGCCAATGGAGCAAATCGCCCAGAGGGTCAACCCACGTGACGTGGGGGGATGTTCATTGTGAATCTCATAACCAAAGCCCACGCCGTGCACATAGGACGGCGCTTGCCGCTCAACCTCTGGACCCTCTGGGCCATGAGAAAGCGTCCCAGACGGTGCGCTGCGCACGCTCATTGGCCCCATCAATGTGGAGTCAACGCAAACGGGAAGGGGCTGCCCAATCAGAGTGCGAAAGATGCCCACGGAAATCACACGGTATCCGGATGATGAATGAACGTTGGTTTGCCGGAGAAATACCTCGGTATAGAAACGCCTGTCAAATGCTATCATTGTAGATTTGACTAAACCCTTGGTCTAAGGACATGGTGTCCTTAACAGAGTGACGAGGCCCAATAAAATTCGTTGGCTGGTGCACGACACTGTCACACCACTGGCCTCGGTGCTGGGGGGTGCCTCAGTTCAATTTCCACAAGCCGGTCACAATGTCGTTCTTGTCTAAGCCCATTGTCCTCGGTGCCATTACGGTCTCCGTGATTGCCGCGCTCTTCCTTGTCTTCCAATCTCAATCCCATAAATCTGTATGGACCCTAAATATGATGCAACAATGTCATGCCATGCTTACCCGTGTATTTATCTAGTCGTCGAAGCGCTCGGATGCCAACAAGGAATCCTCGGAATCGACTGAAGAATCCAGCGTCAGCACCCATGCCTCCGCGCCGTCGCTCCCCAAGGACCAACTTTTGGCTATCCTCAGTGTCATCTCGACCCAAATGGGCCAAGTCGTTATGTCGTTGGCCGCTATCGAGCAAAAGATCCGCCAAGAAAGCGCGCAAAGCGGTCGCCGTCTGCCGGAAGATCAGTTGGCCGCCTACTTGATGGGCCAATTCGAAGAAGCCATGAAAGCCATTGAATCCCAAGTGTACACCAAGTACAACACGACGGAACAAGACGTGACCGTCGCGTCGGACTACTACGAATCGATCGAAGACCCCGAAGTGCATGCCGAATTGCGCAAGTTGCGCGATTTGCACAACCTCATCACAGGCGCCGGCGGCATGGACGTCGAAGTGCCCGACGATTTGACGTTGGTGAAGTTCTTGATGATCATGGAGGAAACCATGGAATCGTTGAACGTGGCCATGGAAGAAGTCTGCCAAGAAGTCAAGTTGCTTGACCCTGTCGATAAGGAAGAAGCCATCAACCAACGATACGTGAAGAAGGCCGACCAATTGTCGAACGACATCCACCAACAACACGGCCTGTCAAGAGAAGTGCTCCAAGCCGCCATGATGAAGTACCAACAGGAACCCGCTTTCCTCACCCGCATGGCCGAATTGCAACGCGTCCAAGCCGAACGCTTTGCCGCCGCCGGTTCCATCTTTGGTGGTGAAGTCAACATGGGCCTCACCGAAGAAGAATAAACTCGGACGTGGAAAGTGTTGCTAGTAGAACGTAGTAGGGCGCCTAACGCTTAGATAAATCATTGCACATACTTTAGCTGCGGCGACGACAAGTCTACACATGGCGGCGGCGCACGGGGTCGCCCCATATATACAACCCATAAACACGCATCTGTCTTCAAGGTCACCCATCTTCCTCGCGCAGTGCTTACCATCCCCACCCCAACGTGTCTTTGTCCACATGACACAATTTGGATCGTGAAAGTTGGAAATGAGCGGGAAGTTGCCCTGACTGCATCGCCCCGAGAAGGATCGTCATCGCATTGGATGTGCAAAACCTTGGTGTATCTGGGGGTGTCTACGAGCAGACGAACACTCCGCCAAGTTTAACGCTGCCGACACACATTGCCCAAGCGACGCACATCATCCTTGCGTGAGGGGTTGAAATCACCGGTTAAATTATCCGGATTGGCAGTAGTGGTTGG
>VJMH01000102.1:0-20171 GCA_009835185.1 Aphanomyces stellatus
ATTTGTCCTTGCGTGGACTAGTCTGACGCAGCTAGGTCACACCTGCGCCTACTCAACGCCAGAATTGGAGTTCATGTTTGCCCCATGGAAACGAGATTTCGAGGCAAATAGCGTTGCTCTCACAGCGTGCATTCTACGGATCGTATTCTCTCGTATTCAACTTGGTGTGTACAAGGTAGAATGTACGGACGGACGCGTCGTCCTGTGACGCCAGGGATGATACATGGGAATCATCCTGCCATCATGCACGCAGTTCAGTCGTCTTTGGCAAAGGTACATCTCATCGTTGCATGTTGAGTTCTCATGCATCAACCAACTCAGCCAACGCACATACAAAGGTACCGCGACGACAAGGGATGGTGCTGCACGATGCCATGAATCGACCGACTGATGGAACATGCCGAGAAATGTTGCATCCGGTGACACACTCGAGCGACCATGCGCCCCCGCTGTCCCGCTGCAAGGCACTAGTGGATATCCTGTGAGTAAGTCAGACGGGGGAGGTTAGTTCTTATCTCGATGTGATGGCGAAGAGTGACTGCCTCATGCATTTCAAGCGTGTATCCACCACCGACCAGCGAGACGAGACCTGAATCCATTACGAGCACTTGGCGCGCCGATGCTTGCTGGCCAAGACAGTCACGAGCTGCCAGAAGCGTCACTTCATCAACCTTTCCCACAGAAATGATATCGCGGATGTTGAGTTCGTGCTTGATTTGTCGAACTGCCGGAAGCAATTGCCGGAAGCTTGTGACGGGTTTGATGTGTTCGCGACAGACTCCTCATGTCTTCAATTTCTCAAATATCCAGTCGCACGCCCCTTGTCGCATGGTAGGGTCAAGATTTTGATCACAATATTGTCAGACGTCGCACATGCACATCCTGGCATGGCGCAGCAAGGCAGCAAATCATCACAAGATCTCTCCTGCGCCGTCATGACATGCTTCTTCCTTCCTCGAGCAAAGGGCATGTGTGCCGTGCGGTCCATCCCCGTCATATTTGCGTTCGAGATTATTCCTTCTACGGTATGCGACGACACAATCTTCCGATTTTCTAAAGTGCGGAATATGCAACCATACTATTTCGACTCTGATATTGAACAAAATATAACTCATTTTCTAGAGCTTTCCCACCTCCATACATAGTGCTTTATAGTATAGAATGGACCGAACGGAATAATTATTGGCTCGTACAGATTGGACTATATTAAACAGACACTTCAAACTTGTGAGATACAATACGTGCAACGCCTTGCGATCATTCGTGCGGCGAGCGACCGGCAAAGACCCCTGCCCAACCAACACAGGTTGCGACGACGGCCCACTGGAATGTCCCTGGCTGTCTCCCCGTGTAATTGCATGCAATGTGGGCGCCTTGGATGACGTTTCGTGCACAACTGCACCGCATTTGGTTCTCTTGGACTGACGCATACGTTGACACCCAGCCATCTGCATTCGGTCCAAAAGATCATCAAACCTTCTTTACGTGAAAACCATGTCTTGGCGGTGGGGTTTCGGCGCACCATGATGAACTCCGCAGCCTTGCCGCTCTTCTTCGCGCGCGAAAAGCAAGAAGCAAAGCTTGAGAATTTGTCCACGCAACGTCAATTGTTTAGATGCAACTCTTGCGCTTACTCGGTGATTGCTTGCGCGTTGACCGTCTGTCGCTTGACGAGCTTCTATATTTTGGGTTTACATCTGCCCGAAAAATGACAAAATCAGAGGCCTGTCAATCAAGCTGTTGACCGTTAAAACCTCGAGCGGAATACGTCTAAATACCCTGGAGTCAAACCGGCATCGGAAAGCCCGCACGAGCCCATACACCACCCGCCCGACCTATCATCACAACAAAACAATGGAAATGCGACAATGTAGTTGCGTTGACTGGTCTCGGACGGCCAATCATCCAATGCATCGCACCAATTCAAGTATTTCAAAGAGCGTTTTATGACGCGTATTTTGGCATTCATGTATGCTGTGCCAAATCCCGCGGGTGCCACCATTTGGGACATCACCCACTCGACAGGCCAAGTCGGGATTGGTTCAAACTGGCCTTTTGCAGTCGTCGCGCGCTTGAGCTGACTGCGCCGCCTCTGTTTTCTCCAACATGCCAGCAAACTGGCCAGCTTGATGCTTCCTGCAACACCCACGCAGCAAGCGTATACCTCAATGAGATTCAATCAACGCAGTCGTCACACCATGTTTTGCGCCGCCGTGACATGGCTTCTCTGCTTTGCATTTCGTCGTCGTCGGTGGTTGATCGAAACATGATGCCTTATATTATGGTGGTGCTGCGTCAACGGTTTATAGACGCCGTCTCGATAGAAAGACGCAAGCATGGACGCTGATCGCAGGCGCGATTTAGGTTGAGATGGGTGGCGTCGCGAGGGGGCCTCTGGTTCTGACACTGGTCCAATTCAATAAAATCACGCCGTCACACTTGACGTTTGTATGGAAGGTCAAAAAAAAGCGTCGCAGACCGTGCTTTCGGCGGCGCCTCTGTGGGAATCATCCGTGGGGATGTTCTATCCGGACGATTCCATACAATCCTCAAGTGTTGACGGGTTGTCCGGATATAGACCGTCATCACAACGACACAAGCGTCTGTCGCCAAGATGGCCAGAGTGGCACTTGTCGACAGTTGGGTCAACATACCCCTCGGTACCCGTCTGGCATGCCTCTGGTCATTTTCCATTTGCACGCCTTTGCATCACATCTCCATTTACATTTCACAACATGGTCGTCTACTACGCCAAGAAGCCGTCGTTCCTCCAGACGCTCAAGCTTCAATCAGCCGACTACGTTGCCTTGGACGTCCAAACGAACCAAGGTCTGCTTGCGATCGTCAACGATCACAAGGTGTACAACATGAACCAAATCGTGGATGCCTCGTGGTCGGCGAACCGCACCATCAAGCTCCGGTTGACCAACCCCGACGGGCAAGTGACCAAGCAAAAGTATGTGTTTGACTGCCAAGCCGACCTCTACTTCTTCCTCGTCGAACTCGGCATGGAACCGTCGCAGTTTGGCGGGACCGTCCAACGCGGCTCTTTCACCAACCCCCAAACCCCCCTCCGCAAGAGCCACTCCATGCGTTCCCACAGCGCACGCCGCAGCGCCCGCAAGAGCGGTGCCAAGAGCGATATCTTCTGAGCTCGCAGAAGTCGCCCTATTTAATATTTAGTAACTTATACATATACATGCGACCTCGACAGGACGCTGGCATCCTTGCACTCATTTGATTGTCACTTCTTGATGCGCGTCGATCCTCAGACATTGTTCTTGCATTTCGACGTGAAATGTCTCGTGAGAGACGACGAGAAAATTTGTCCGAGTACTATTCTATTCCCATACAGCAACCTTTAGTAAAAGGGTATTGTATTGAATAGTCGAGTCGGAATGAAAACTCCTATCGGTGGATACAACAACCGCCCGACTCGTATTTAACCGGATGCAACCGACATAAACCTCCAATCTCAAAGTTCTGCATACATCGTCAACAAACTCCATCATGGAAATGTATGGAGATCCTCATCGAATAATTCTTTTGGCGTGGCGACTCTATACTACTTCAAGGGCTTCGTTAAGCACGAAATCAAAGGTCCGCCCGAGTGTTGTGGTGGGTCTTGCGAAATGGATGACCAATCTTTCACGACACCGTTCCGGATGTCGAGTCGACAATAACTATTATCCGTAAATATCCACATAAAAGCTACGAAATACACACGTGGTGGGACATCGATATTTTGACGCCTTTCGTTCCAATTGGCACGAAGCCGCCATTTCATATTTGATATCTCTATGCAATTTTTTAATATCGGCCGAACATCGCCGACGTCAAAATACTATTTCGACGAATTGAATTATCCACAGAACCGCGCGTGGCTCTCCCCCATGTGCTCGTGAGAAGCGGTTGACAAGTCCTTGCAATGTGCTGGTGGCAAGGCAATGCATTCAGCTTGTATTAGTTGATCAAACATCGATGCACGGCTACTTTCTAAGATGATGTACTTAACCCAACAAGACCTTGTCGCCGCCGATGAACTTGTACGGCGGGATTTCCATGTTGAGCGGGGCAGGGCCCTTGCGGATGCGGCCCGACAAGTCGTAGTGGGAACCGTGGCAAGGGCAAAACCAGCCGCCGTATTCGCCGGCGTTGGACGTGGGCACGCATCCCAAGTGGGTGCAAATGCCCAAGATCACCAACCACTTGGGGTCCTGGACGCGGACATCGTCCGATTCGGGGTCGCGCAACTGGCTCAAGTCGCAGTCACGGGCCTTGGCGATTTCGGCATCCGTGCGGTGCTTGATAAAGATGGGCTTGCCACGCCACTTGACGGTGATGGTCGAGCCTTCTTCGATCGCGCTCAAGTTGAATTCGGCCGTCGACAAGGCCAACACATCGGCCGACGCCGAGATCGACCCGACAAACTTGATCACGGCCAAGCGGGCGGCCGTGGCATATGCGACGCGGGCACCACCCATGACAAAGTACGTGAAGGCACGCTTGGACGGATCGCCGGCGGCGGCCTTGACTTCATCGTCAAAGTAGTGATCTGGGGACGCGTGGTTGTCCTTGACGGCAGGGGCCGAGAACGAGCGAGCTAGAGAAAGACATGAGGGTCAATGGAATGACGAAGCACCGTCGACGGCTCGTACCGGCAACGGCGGGTGCGAAGCTGCTCTTCGCGCTGGACGTCAACAAGCGGCGGGCCAACATCGCGAAGTCAATACGAAATCGAAATACACGCGAGTAGTCACCAAGGAAGTGGTGGAGAAACGAGGGTGATGATTGACTTGATTAAAGTATAGGGAGGAACGCGGGGCGGGTATTGAACTCTTAAAACACATAAATATGCATTTGCAGAGGGGCAATTCCCCTCCGCAAACAATTCAACCGAGATCCCGCGGACAATGCAGGCACCTCGGAAGCACGCCGCCGCGTTGTCGGTGGTTCATCCGCCGTTGACATGCATATGCGCATGAATGCAGCATGTCCAAGGCTTGTGAATGCCGTCGCCGAAAGATGTTGGAGTGAGCTGAAGGCTGACTGCAGTCTCTATGGCGCGTTGGCCCCCAAGTATGATTCAGGACTTGACGCCAACGCCACCATGGATACAACAGATCGTACGCGCTGTCCTTCAAAAGATGCTTGGTGTTGAATCAACGCCGATGGTGACCTCCACTGCCACGACCAAGGCGTATGTCGGCCGTCAACGACGTTGTGAGGGTGAGCATGCTCCATATTCGAAATTAATCCAAAGTCGGACGCCATGCAATTGCGTGCACATGTGACTGGCACAGGGCTGGTGACATAGCGAACATACATCGTGCGCTACCATCACACTCCTGTCGGGATGAAGGGGTTCCATCAAGGCTCTCCCGATCATGTATGGTTGTCGGTAAGGGTTATTAGGACCTGCAGAGGCATCCACACCACAACGAACACCGATCGCTCGATTGCAAAGGGTGTGTGTCCGACAAATGGAATCACGGCTAGCGATTGCCAGCAAAGCAGTTGGGCCCTGATGATCTCCTGCAAGTGTCCTCGCTCGAGATTACCACATCAAACAACTAAAACGCAATCATAAGTGAATTAAAACGTGACGTTAAAGTACTTCGCTGGGATTGGCCGTCGTGATCTCGCATGTGATTGGCTGTAATTCTCTCGATTCTGATTGGTGGCGACCTTCCACATCGATGGGGATTGGTTCGTTTCTGACTGGTGCAAGCTCCTGCGACCTCCCTGCCCACGCTTGGTACTTTTGGATTCCTCGTTCAAGCACCAAGTACATCAACATGGGTCGTATGCATTCCGCCGGCAAGGGTATGAGCAAGTCTGCTCGCCCCTACAAGCGCACTCCTCCTTCGTGGCTCAAGGTCACCTCGGAAGATGTCGAAGACCACGTGTGCAAGTTCGCCAAGAAGGGTTTGACCCCCTCGCAAATCGGCGTCATCTTGCGTGACTCGCACGGCATTGCCCAAGTCAAGTCCGTCACCGGTTCCAAGGTCCTCCGTATCCTCAAGAAGAACGGTACGTAAGCGCACCGACGGGTTCCAGAACGAGACACTGAACGTGGCCCGCGCTGCATTCCCACCACTCATGGCTTTACCTACACACACGGCCCCGTGTGGGTCGCGCCGCGTCGACGGCGCGACCCACGCGGGGCGGTGCTGTACCACGGTATTGCCTGACCCATGCAGCCGCTCCTTTGTTGGGGTTGTGCGCGTGAGGTGGGGATACGCGGGGTTGTCATAGGTTTGGCCCCTGAATTGCCTGAAGATTTGTACATGTTGATCAAGAAGGCCGTCGCTGTCCGCAAGCACTTGGACCGCAACCGCCAAGACAAGGACTCCAAGTTCCGCTTGATTTTGATCGAGTCGCGCATCCACCGTCTCGCTCGCTACTACCGCATGAACCGCAAGTTGAGCCCCAACTGGAAGTACGAATCCGCCACCGCCTCGACCTTGGTCGCGTAAGCGTCTGAGACGACGACTGCAACGACTCTGCTGAGGAATTGCATTTGATAACTAACATGCTATTGAATGCACTCAAAACATCATTGTTGGGGACTGATGTCTTGGCCATCTGTTTATGCTGTCGACGGGATGTCCAGGACTCGTCCAACTTGGCTTCAAGCAAATGAAGATGCTTCGTTCTTGGAATGTGTTGGACCGGTGCTGTCTCCATCGTGCTTCCGTTGGGGTGCACTGGTTCTATTGTCGTTGTAGCAGGAGCACCACACGTGTTTCACTTGCCTGTGGATGAGGTAATCGAAGCTGAGGGAGTTCTGCGTGCAACGTCGGCATGACCTTCTTCCTCCGAGTTTGGACCTGCGGAGATAGACCTGTGGCAATTGATGTTTTAAGCGACCATCGAAATGAATGTAACCTGTTTCATTTTATACTGTTTCACTCCATTTGTTTGGGAAGATGGGATCCAAAGCGAAAGCCGCGTTGATTCGCAGTGCACTGTGCCTCACGACAGGTACTATGAAGGTCGACGATACCCTCGTACCGTGTATTCTCTTGTAGCGAAGCCGCGTCCGAGTCCGACGCTGTTTGTCTTTCCCGGGTTGAAGTCGCAGCCATTCCACGACGCCAAGGACTTTCCGTGGACCAAGGCGTTTGAAGAAAACTTGGACACGATCCGCGCCGAGTACTTGGCGCTCAAGGACCGCCAAAAGTCATCGGACTATGTTCTCACGGGCCAGGAACATTCGCTCCATCAAGGCCAATGGGACTGGTTTAGCTACGTGACGAAAGGCAAGCGCACATCGGCCTTCGAGGCCGAGTGCCCGACGACCGCGGCGCTCCTGAATGCCGTCCCGGGCTTCATGACGTCGCTCCCGTTTGCCTATGCGTTCTTTTCCAGCTTGCAACCCAAGAGCGCGATCAAGCCGCATTCGGCGCCGTGCAACATTCGTCTCCGCTGTCATTTCCCGCTCTGGGTGCCCAAGGACTGCGGCATCCGCGTCGCCGACGAGACGCGCGAGTGGAAGGAAGGCCGCGCAATGATCTTTGACGGTATCCATTGATTTGTTTTTGCTCTTCGGCTGACCGACCGGTGGTAGATTCGTACGACCACGAAGTGTGGCACGATGGTGCGACGGGCGAGCGCGTCGTGTTGCTCTTTGACATGTGGCATCCTGATTTGGTGCCCGAGGAACGGGAAGCCTTGACGCAGGTAGACAAGTGAATTCTCATGGGAATAGTTGATGACCATGGATAGATGTTTGCCGAGGCGGCCGAGAAAGGCTGGTTGACCGACAAGTAGACGCCACTTCGATCTGTAGGCTCGTGTGTCCATATGAAAATAAAATTCCAACGCAGTCGAGTGTAGTCTGTCGGGATGTCAAGTGAACTGAACAAAAGTCTTGTTCACTCCCACGGCTCGTGTGTGTTGTCAAAAGCTAAGAAGCGACCAAATCATCGAAGCGGCCAAACGCAGACAAAAATGCTTGGCCCTTGGAAACTCAAGTTCATATGGGATTCCTGGAACCCAAAAGTACGAAGGCAACAGCATCCAACTTTGGATCCACAGTCGTTGTGAGGACTTGGGTAAACATCCAATGCCGTCCCGAGAAGTTATAGAATACACCATGTATGGCTGCTACCCAACACGTCGCTCCGATGTATCTAGATGACAAGGATCACGGCGGCGGGTTCCACTACATTGCATTTCATAGCGACATGAGGACCACACCAACCACTCCAAGGGCTCAACAAGACGATGTTGACATCCCCTCATTTGAACAGCAACACACTCGCACTTGATTATGAGGATTCGATGGTCTACCAACTTCGCGCGTGGGTCGTCGTCGCTTGCGCGCGTTGGTTCAAGAGCGACTCGGTTTCTTCGTCTGGCGGTGTCATTGACACGGCCCCATCATTGCGTCCACTCAACGCACCACCGCCATCGACCTTTTTGTTGGCACTGCGATGGAGTCGGGTGTCGCCATACACGTAGACGGACAAGACGACCAAGAGGACACCAAGAAAGAAAAGGGGCGTGAGACGATCGTCAAAGAGGTAGTTGGAGAGGAGACAGCCCAGGACGAGCGAAAAGGCCGTGCCGAAATTCTTGACGACGTTGTCCGAGTACCGCACGACTGCCGAGACGATGAGGCCGCCGCACGCTTGGAGGCCAATCACGCCCCATGTGTACCCGTTGTAGCCCTCAAAGAAGACAAAGGTTGACGAGGATGAGAGGGCCGTGTGCACGACGCCGACGGCCGCGACAACGACAGAGACGGACGCGAGCTGCAGGTTGGTGCGCCACATCGGGTCGATCGCGACATGGTCCTTTTTGACATGGTCGATCGCAGGGGGTTTGTGGGTCTTGAGCACGCTTTCAAAGTACGCGGCCGCGACGCCCGAGTTGACGGCAAGGCCGACGACCATAAGGACGCCGACGGCACTCGACTGCTGCTTGTCCGTGGAGGAGGACGAAGCATTCCCGACGGAGCAGACGACGACCCCGAGCATGAGCACCACCATGGCAAGCCACTGGACGACGTGGAAGGATCGCTTGAGCAAGATGACCATGAAGAGCGCGGTCGTGACAATCTTGAGTTGGTACACGATCGCATACGTCGACGCACTCACATGGTCGAGCGCGAGCAACTGGACGTTGTTCTGGAAGCTGTAGAGCGCGGCGAGAAGCACCATCTTGAGGTACCCGCGTGTGTCGCCGAGGACTTGGACACGGATGGCGCGCACGGCTGCGGAGACGTTGCCGCCCGAGGACGCGACGACGACGCCACAACAGAGAATCAATTTGAGCATCTCGTAGAGCAAGACGGTCGTCGTGCCATGGTACTTGCTCGACGCGCGCGAGTACTTGATGACGATCGTACCGAGGGTGTTCTGCAGCACAAGCAAGACAAACGAGATGGCCTTGAGATCGACCATCGTCGTCGTCGTCCTCTCTCGAGAATGTGAAAATGGGAGAGCGGCGGCGTCGCTTGCGACACCTCGAGCGGTCTTCCGGATAATGGGACAATATATCCGGATGGCTATTGATGCAGCTGCAATCCACCCAATCGGATGCATCATCCGGATAACGCCGCCACAACCATTTCCATTTGCGATGTCCGCGCCGCCACCGCCGCCACCGACCGATCACTTGGCCATCGAACATGTCTTTGGCAACTTTCACGACTACTACGACTTCAACCCAGAGTCCGAGCGCCTGCGCTTCCTCACACCAGACATCCGCCGTGCACTGCGGCAATATTTCCTCGCACAGCCCGGACAGAAGGGATCGCTCCTCGACGTTGGCTGCAACGAAGGTACCAACCTTTCATCCTCGTCCGTCTAAACACCCGCAGGCAAACTGACGATGGGTCTCTTTGACGCCTTGACGACATCTCGTTCGACCCAGCTTGACGAACACGCCGTCTTCTCGACCGACAGCATCACGCGCCTCAACGATGCGTTGCAGCAGCAACACGTTCCGTTCGAGTATGTGACCATCGGCGACAGCGGCACAGCCCACCGCCCTCAATTTACGATCCACGTGTATATCTACGGCGTCTTCTTTGGCGAAGGGCATGGCGTGTCCAAGAAGGTCGCGCGGGCCAAAGCCGCGTCGGAAGCCTTGGGCCATTGGCACAACATGCACGTCGGCGCGATCGAGACGGAAGCGGCGGCATCCTCAAGAGACAATGGTATGACGATAGACGACGACGACGTTGGTGCGATCGATTTGCATGTCCTGGGCATCGACATTGACGACGTCCTCATCGCCCGCGCGACGCAGCGGTGGGCCACACATCCGTCCGTGTCGTTTGCCATGGGCGACATCATGCAGCCAAACGACGCTCTCTTTGCGCCGTACCTCCTCGGCACCGACCGGCGCTTTGATCTCGTCACGGTCTTTAGCGTGACGATGTGGATCCATTTGAACCATGGCGACGCCGGCCTGAGTGCCTTCTTGGACGCTGTGAGCCAACGCGCCGCCCATGTCATCATCGAGCCCCAGCCGTGGAAGTGTTACCGCACGGCCATCGGTCGACTCAAGCGAAAAGCGATTCGGAATCCGTTCCAGCCGCTCAAACACACCCACGAGGACGCGACGGCGTTCATCCACACCAAACTCGCCGCGTGGTTTCCACACAAGACGCTGCTGGGCAAAACCAACTGGAGTCGCCAAGTGTGGCTCTACAGCCGCACGCCACTGCCAGGAGTGCGCTACGACACGACCTAGAGGACTACAAGATTGGTTTACACAGGCTCTGGTGCACGAATAGTTGCATGGGAGGCTCTACGTTATGACCACACGGTGGCACGACAAGGGGAGGCTGGAGCGTTCCGACCGAGCGTTTGTAGCTGAACACGGAAGGAGTGTATGCTGCATGTCTGGCTCGTTAGATAGCTCATCACTAACACGAGTTGATGAAATGGCCGACGTGGCGTGTTGGGGAAAACGACGACGAATGGGCTGACGACCAAAGAAGAAGGCATGGAGACCGAATTTCGAGAGGCTCTGCGTGAGAGTTGTGGCTCATTGAGGCGTGCGCTTGGACGAAAGGTTGTGTCGTTGACTGTGATGCCACCTGGAACATGGTCGCGTCGTTTCGACCCGGCCTTCCAAGTGCTTGACAGCGTCGTCGGGTTGTTTGAAGCCTCGGTGCGCGAAAATTCGTCTCGCGTGCCGAGCAAGTTCTTGATGTTGGTGGCGCAGTGTCGACGATGCGACACTACCAATGGTTCAAGTAGACATCGAGGCTAATGGAGGGACACCAACAAGGACTTGGGATTGACGCGCGAGGGAGCGGTAGATGTCGGCGGCGACGAGGAGCTCTTATTCGCGCGTGGTTTTCCATGGTAAAGTCGAGAACAGTGCCTTGTCGGACGAGTGGTTACTCGTAGAGGAAGGCAAAACGACTCGTGTGCGACACCTGCATGCACCAATTTGTGCTTTCAGCCTGATCGAGGTCCCACCACACTATCTACTTTGTGTCTTTGTCCGCCGGCCCCAGCCTCCAGTCGCCTGCGGGATCCAGACTGATCTTTCAAAGCGACTTCATTATGCATGGAGGGAGAAGGAGTGTCACGGATGGACGAAGTCAATGGTTTCGTGCGTCCACTGTTGCATCGCGCGAACAAACGACAATATTGAATTGTGAGCTTGGCAGAAAAGATACATTCCCTGCATATCAGATATAAAGAAATTAAATCCCGAGAATCAATATGAAAAAGAAGATGCATCATTATTAATTTAAGTTTTAAACGCCTTTGAAGCAAAGGACTCCGGATACCGATTCACCGGACGATTGCATTATAGTGTACGAAACACTATTTCACATCCTTCGTCACTGAACGGTTGCGAGATTCGAAATCCACGAGGTGAGAAAATGTATCCTCTGGGTCGCGCGCCCGGGTCTTCGTCCGTGCTCACAGGCAAGTCGCCGTATTACAAGAAGAAGGCAGTGGATCGGCGCGACAGCGGCACCATCCCGACGTCGCAAAAGTCCCAGCGCGACGCCGCACAGACCAAACTGCTCGCATCGGTTGGGTTGGATCTCTTCCGGACCGGGCTCGTCGTCGACAACACCAAGCCAATTCACACGGAAGCGCGGCACCCTGCGGTGGCCCCGAACCTCGTCTCGATCCCCGAGGGAGAGCAAGTCGAAGTCGCGCCCAAGGGGCTGCCGGTGTCACAGGCGATCGTGCTCCTTGACGGCCCCGTGTCGGCCAACCACCCCGGCGTCTGGCTCGGCCAGCGCCTCGACGCGGCCGTGCCGCTCTACCGGTCGATCACGGGCCAGCAGCAGTCGCTTTGCTACGTGATTCCATTCGGGGGCGACGACAGCGAACAAAGCATGCTCGAAGCCGAGGTCGCGCGCAACCACTTGATCCGCCATGGCGTTTCGCCCCATCACATTGTCATGGACTGCAACTCGGTGCGTCGCCGCCGTCCATCGTCGTCGTGTTTCTTCCGCTCGTCGTTTTTTCCATAGGCCAACACGATCAACAACATTGTCTCGCTCGTCCGCCTCCTCCGCCATCTCCGTGTGTCCGTCGTCCGTGTCGTTGCGTCGGCGTTCCACTTGCCGCGTCTCCAGCACTACTTTAATCGGCTCCTTGGCGCGTGTCAAGACATGCAGTTCCAGCTCTTTTACCACCCGACGTCGCAGGACCATTTGAGTCGCCAGCAGCAAGTCGACAAGGAGGTAGTGCTTCCTTGAACCACATTGTGCTCGATGATGGGATCGCAACACATCACGTGAGCTCCATGGATTCAAGTTGATGGTTGTCGTAGGCGGCGGAGCGTGCCCTTTTGATCCGCACGCAACGGCCATTGGAAGACGCTGCGCTCTTGATCGCTCAGTCCCTTCCGTATGCGCCCCACCACCAATACAAGCAAACGCTGCCACCCCCCGGCCCCGCCCGTTCGTTTTATGCTTAAGTAAAAGCCCCCTCGGGGTTACTGTATGTTTAAACGTGTTGATGTTTTTTGCTTTCGATCGTGGGTGGGAGTGGAAGATTCCCCGCCAGCTGCTCGGTTGAGGCATAAACTGCGTGTGTGCATCCACCGCGACAACCGTCCATCCAAATCCTCGAGATGCATGTGGGACAGCGACTGGGACAAATCAAGTCGACCACGTTACCCACGGCTTTGCACAGGACGTCATCGACATTGGACAAAAGTCTCATTGATTTGACCAGAACCATTCCTGCCCAACGCCCCGCCCTTTATTTTGAATAATTTTTAGACTCGAACCCCGGGCCAGTGGAACAGACCCAACTAGTAATACTAGTATTGTCGAAGCCGAATGGATGATGCCTCTGGGGCGCCACATAAATCTGAAAGGAATTGAATTCGGCCATGCCAAAGACATTGCCACACACTCAGGAATCGATTGCACGTCCAGTCTTCGCGATTGCTGTTGTGGGTGCTGAGCGTCCTCTAAGGATAGCAAGAGTTTCTTTCAGGCCTGAAATGGTCCACATTCGTGCCAACGGCATGGGAGTTGATCGGATCATCGTCGAACAGGACTGAGGGTTTCGACGTTTATTTGTTCCACACGAGTCGTAGTGCCAATTCGAGGGTACAAAAGGGTCTTATAAATTAAACGAGGCGTATCTCTCGTTATAAGTGCATGAGGTCGCATTCGACGACACTGCTCGGGTGGAAACATTCGGCAACAATGTCAAAGAGTTCTGTGGAGAGGAAGGCGGGTGTCTGATCGAACGCGATGGGCTGCATGTGCATGATGAGGTGGTCAAACGACGAAACCAACGCCGGCAAGCATTTGGCCTTGAGCGTCTCTGCCTGGATTGTAGTTGGCGTCGCATCCGCGCTTCCAAATTGCTTGCCATGGCGGCTGCACATGCCATTGCTGCGCGAGTTGGACGTGCAGCCTGCGACTTTGCAGTGCGAGCCGCCGCCATGTCGGACGCACTTATACCTTGCATGGGCTTGTTTGGTGCAGCCGTCGACCATGCAGACCTTTTTGGTCGCGGGTGTCGCGTGCTTGGAGCAGAGGCTGCCCACGCGTGCGTTGGCCGAGCAGCCTTGGACGGAGCAGGCCTTCTTCCCGCCGTGGCGGACGCAGAGGTTGCGGGCGTAGACCTGGTTGTGGCATGCATCGACAAGGCAGCGGGAGCGGTGCTTGTGAAAGTGGCACTTCCAGTCGCTGTCGTCGACGTCGTTGTCGCATTCGTTGAAGAAGCACTTGGCAGTCGGTGGCGAGATCATCGAGGTTGCCGCCATAATGGTGGTGTGCTGTACGGTGAATAGAAAAGTGAGGGTGGGCCAAGACGAGCGCCGGTACTGGCCAGCTGGGTTGAGGCGCACCACGTGGTGTGCTTGTGCCCAGGTGGCTTTTCTCGGAAGGCCATTGGTTGAAATGGACGAATACAAGCCAATCAGATCAACGAAACAACCCACCTGGCGACGTGGATTGGTCGCGGGGAAGTTCAAGAGGGAGTTCTAGAGCCCGTGGGGAACACCAAGAAAAGATGTGGCGTCCCTGGCAGTCATTGTGAACGCTCCCTTCACTGGCCTCATGGAACTTTGAAGGCCATGAGTCGACTACCCGTCTCCAATGGGGCAATCTAACGTCGGACGTGGTTGATTGTCCGATCTTGCTTTGATGCCGTCTCGGTCTCTCCCACACACCAAGTTGCCATCTTGTTGCGATATGCATATTACGTGTTTCCACAACGATGTCTCGGAACATATTCGTTCGTCCTTGGCATGGCAAAATGGAGCGGGCAACCTTTGCGCCCCTTGGAAACATCGAGTCCCCAAAGGCAACTTGATATGAAGGCACATCGCGATGCTTTGTTGGTTTGATTCCCCCTGTAGTGTTGGAAGGGTATATCGCATTTCGAATGCGACTGTAGAAGGCTCACAGAGCACTCTTTTGTTGCTTAGCTTGGTGTCCCACATACCATGGATGGCCAAGAAGGGTGTTTGCTCATTCTCGACAGACGGCGGACTCAACAAGTCGTAGGCATACGGCCAGGACAGACTCAACATCAGCGTTCATCTGGAGCGAGATTGAAGCGTCAGCGGTCGAAGCGGGATGAGTTGTTCCACAGTGATTTCGCATACACGAGGTGCCTACGCACGAAAGACGCACCAATGTCTCGAAAATAGTAGTGCAAGGCATGCGCTTTTCAATTCGGTGCGCTTATCACGTGACTGATCAACGTGGCAGGTGGCCAAATACGCAGCGAGTCAAGGTTGAAGGCTCGGTGCCAACTGGTGGTACAAGTTGTGTGGACTGGCCGCGCATCAATTGCCGGTTGACATTTGAAAGACCAAAGCCATAGCGACTGTAGGCTCGCGCAATGCCCCCACACGCAGTTTGACCACTTGAAAATAACGATCCCTTGACACTGAGAGGCTGGTTTCAGTGCAACTTTGTGTGCGTCTGTACAGTGGTACCTCACCCGTTTTATATAAATGTCCGATGGCATCGACTGAGGATGTCGTCCTCCGAGCGCAGGACGAAGGCCATCAGTGGACTTATCATGACAACCTGAGAATTTAAAAAGAGTTTCTGTTGGATAACTGACCCTCGTAGGCTGCCAAGAATGAGTGGGCGAACTCGGATTGTGCTTCACATTCAACTTGGAGGGTGCGAACTGCATGTGTTACGGTCCACGGGAGGAAGTACAACGCAATCCGTGGGACGCTTTGTAGAAATATCATATTGTGGGTGGATCACGCTAATAGTACCACTGTTCAGTTAAACATGTTAAATAGGTATTTAACTTGTTCTTCGAGCAAAACGGCATGGAAATGGTGGCCACAGACGATTAAGTTTTACATTAACCTGAGATTTATCAGAGACAGAAGATCCACGTAGTAGTACTCTTTCTGGATAGAGTGGGATTTAGTGCAATCACACTCGCAGCGCCATTCGCCTGAATGACGAGTCCGAATCACATCGAAAACAATGGACGGACAGAAGTTGATCAAAGAAAATACAAAAATGAAAAATAGCGTTTCTTTGTTGGTTAGATTTGATCGCGACCGAGCTCCATTCCGTTGACTTTTGAAAAGCTTTGCACGACTGCCTTGGAAATTCCTAGGACTACTACTGAAGTGCAGTATTAATCAGATTTACAATTGTATATACACCACGAGGGGCACTGCAGCATAAAGTCTCGCATTTTGCTCGACTGTTCTGAGCCGCTCCTTTTCGTCGCTCGAAAAAGGTAATCCAGGATTCACAAGAAGAGAACCTAAATAACCTGGATAGATTCGGGTACAATTTACTGCTTCGAGGTAACAATTAGACTTCAAATTATGTCGCTCCTCAGGCTAAATACATCTTAACTCAGGAGGTTCACTTTCCAAAATCATCTCGAACCGGCCGTGGAAATCATTTTGCATCAACGGCATGAGTTTCGCCTTGCAACCGTATTTTCGCTTAAGAGACATCTTACAACTTGTGGAATTTCACCGCATTTCGACTCACCGCCGTTTTTTATAGCGGCAGTGAGTCGACGGAGGTTGTATTCAGTTCCTTAATTTCATTCGATCTACGTCATTCTCGTGCATTTGAATTTGTGCTCATTTGGATAATTCGGGGTGGGGTTTCGCAGATGAGTTTCCACCACAGGAGATTCCATTTTGAGGATGCGACATCTTCATACGATGCGTCGCGATTAACAGTGACCAAGAAAGCTGTCACAGCGAAGCACGTTTTACAGTGCGTGCGGCCACGAGTCAGCGATGGGATGACATCGTCCTGTAGTGTGTGAACCGAGTCAACCCAAGGGTAGCAGTCGTGTGGCTGCAAATCCTCGAGGAATGTTTGCGATACATATACGATCGATTTTCTGATTGTCCACTAATCGCCATTTGCCATGCGTTGGCAGCCTTCGATGACAGTTTCTCTTGACAAAGCAACGGTATACATGTGTTTGCACCCATTGTCATCTGGAAATTTCATCTGACTTGAACGTGACGAGTGCTTCGTCACTTCCGACGTCTGAGTTTGTCTCCGACTTCCCGCCACCACCAGACAAAATTTCTTTGGCCACTCCTGCATTTTCTTGGGTTTCGTCGATGGCAATGCTTGCGAGCTCGTCGGACGGAGAATGCGACACAGAGCGCACTCTGCTGTCGCGTATTGTTGGCTCTGCAAATCAGAGTTGCGGCGCCGCCCTACTCTTTTTTCTGCACGAATGACAGTCGCATTGGCGACATTTCTATACCAGCGAGTTCGTTTCGTCGCCCTTCCAAGGCAGAGAGAGCAGTGGAAACCGCGCCTTTTTCGTCTGCATCTTTGGCCAGACGGAGACTCAACTTTTGACACCCACGACCACCATCCGCAAAACAAATAGGATCCATCATGAGGCGTAACGTTGGCAACGTCTAGTCGATGCGCCGAGCATCCCATGGAGCTGGCAATCACACACACACACACCCTTTGTCCAAAAACGGACTTCGACCTTTTCCGGGAAAGCACCCACGAACGAGTAAACGCAACCACAGCGCCCCATGCACTGCATCCGATTGCCCTCTCAAGGGGGCAAAATGACCCCCCTTAGGTGTACACGTGGCCCCCACTTTGCTCACGTTGGTGACCAGAGCACCTCGTGAGGGAATGTTGTGGAGATAGATGAATCAACATGGGCATGTCAGATGTATGATAGTTTGTGCAAACGATGGCCAAGGCAAGCGATTTCCCAGGCCGGTGGCATGATGTACGACGGATGCCATCCAGAATGCTGCTTGGGCGGCATGTTTGAGTATCTCTCACCAGGCCTGCGCCGTCGCGAAAGTCCATTCGATGTGGAGGACTTAGTTATCAGAGCGCGCATGTTCGCCAGTCGTCTCCTTCGACTAGCTACCGAAACAAACCCGTTGGACATGCACCCAAAGCCCATTGAGGACCTTCGCTGTGAGATTTGTACATGCAGTTAATTCTTCCATCACGAGACAAGTTTTTCAATGACGCGTCACTGATCTTGCCAAGGGCAACGAAAACGCACCTCACGATGAACAACCCCACAGAAACGGGACCCATTTTGGGTTAACTAGATCCAAGTGGTGGGTCGGGAACAATGACACCTCTCACCAGAGAGGCCCCAAACTGCCCCAAACTGCCACCCCTATAAAACTCAGTCCTATCTAGGTTTAAACATCCCACCGACACTCGGGGGATGTATGACCAACGCGTATTTGGTAAAATGAATTTTATAATGCATTTCCCCACACTTGGAACGGCCGTGGGGGGCCAAGTCGCACCCACCCAACATTGTCGAGCAGGGTACATGGTCGCATTTTTCTCGTCCAATGGAGATTTTGTGTATTTGGTAGGGGGCAATTACCTGGAGGGACTTCAATCTGAATTAGTATTGTGTTGATGCCCCCCGGCTCACCCGGAACCCCGAGCATTGCTTACAGCCCATGGTCATCCATTGAAACGACAAATCCACGTGAAGACTCAACAACCGCGAATAACGCAATCCGACGCAAGTCCTACAACTACGTACCGGTAGTGCGTACTGCTGTAGTCCCACACAAACTCAGACCTGCTTCACGATATATATCGCCACCTTGACAAGAGAATTCCAGGGGCTAAATGCCCAGCTCTGGGTGTATCCTGGCCATCGCATACCAGTCGCTTTTGTGGTACACCATATTGGAATGGGCAGTATTATATCATGGGCCGTTTGGCTTGCGACGAGTGCCCCCTCTCAGCCATCTTGGCACACACATCGGTGTTGGAGTTGAATTTGACCTTGATAACTTTTTTCCAGGTACGACCATATCTTTCATTTATGTTTCACGCTTCGATCATTTTTAGATAGACCACCTCGGTTTTCAGTGGGTGACCATCAGTGACTCAAAAGCCATTCAAAGGGAAAGGGCAACGTTGAAGCTGTGTCACCCAGCCTTTTTATTCTAGAAACGACCAATCCGAAATTGCCACGTTTTAAACGCAGATATCGTAGAAGTCCGATTGGTTTTCTTGTGACCATTGCACGCTGGACGAAGAATCATGACGCTCTTTGTGGGTCGGTCAAGCTAGGATCCAGTGGTAACCCCAATTGATATCATTGGCATCTGAAGGCTATTCACGTGTCAGCCAAAAAGCCAAGATCGCGAAATATAGTTTTTGTGTTACCAGTTTTTTATAATGCAGTACAATATGGATACTACGTACAGTACTCCCCCGCGATAGTGAACCCCAGTGGCCCATACGTTTTTACAGGTATTTCAGAAAGACGGTTATAAAAGTACAGGGTATGCACCTTTCACCTGATTGGCTGTCAAATAACATATGTATTTCTCCCAAAGTCGTCGGATGCGACAAATGACTTCAAATTCGGATTCAGGAGGGGGTTGTTACCCTGGCAACCTCCAGAAGACAAAACGCACACCAACGACAACATACAAGTGAGTTTCCATTAAAGGTTACGCATGCTATCAATCAATTCATACACTTCTTCATCGAGGATTCCTGTGTGTCGCCAACAATTAACAATCGTCTGTTGCGTAACGCCGTGCCATGCTTCTTTAGCCCACTCCAATGCTTGGAGTAAAGTGACTTCATGCAGTTTGTTGACAAGGCTTCCAAAGTTTTCCTTGTCAGATTCATCAACACTTTCCACGAGTTTATCAAACCTCTCCACAAGGAAGGTTGATCGCAGAACTCCGATCCTTGCCTTGAAGGCTTGAATTATACCCGCGTCCTGTGGCTGGAGGAATGCCGTCGTATTTGGTGGGAGCATATGAACCGTAACGTTCGACAAATGACCATCGTAACGATGTGGCGACGCATTGTCCAGCAGCAAAAGCACATGTCTGTTTTGAAGCCTCATAGTGGCATCGAAGTCTTCGATCCAATGGCCAAAGACATCGCGAGTCATCCAGCCCTTCCGTGACGCAGTGTAATCGACTCCCAAGTCGTCAGCAGTCGATTGGCCGAAGCAACGAGGCTGTTTTGCTGTACCAATGAAAAGCAGTGGCCACTTGGATGACCCGTCAGCGTTGCTTGTCACGGCAACTGTGATGCGTTTCTTCACCTTCTTTCGCCCCGGGATGCCCTTGGTGCATATGGTCTTCGATTGATTCGAACAGTAGAAATAGGCGGTCTCGTCGAGGTTAAAAATGTCCTTCTTTTCGTAGCCAGCTGTGATGGAGCGAAGCTTCATCTTCCCATCGTCGATTGTTTCGGCATTTGCTGAGGC
>VJMH01000103.1:0-18457 GCA_009835185.1 Aphanomyces stellatus
GGCAAGCCTGCTTCTCGCAAGGGCGGCGGGTTTTTGGTCGGCGCGACCATTGCCAACTCATTCAAAAAGCAATTGGGCGAGCTCATGGAACAAATCGCCAAGACGACCACCCAATACGTCCGTTGCATCAAGCCCAACGCCAACAAGAGCGCCCACGAATTCGACCGTCAGATGGTCGTCGATCAACTTCGATGCGCTGGGGTCATCGCCGCCATCCGCATCAGTCGCGCGGCTTTCCCCAATCGTCTCACGTTGGTCGAGTTCGCTCGTCGCTTCGACATCATTTGCCCGTCCAAGTTGCGCAAGGCAGCACCTGAAGTCATGGTCTTGGGGCTGCTTGAGAAGCTCGGCATTACTGAAACATCGTCCCAGAATGCCAAGTTTGCCATCGGCAAGTCCAAGGTCTACTTTAGCTCTGGGCTGCTGCAACACTTGGAAGACCAACGCTCCGTGGTGCTTCGCAAGCAAGCCACGATTATCCAGACCCACATGCGCGGCTACGTGAAGAGAAAGCATTTCCTCGCCATGAAAGTTGCCGCCAAGGTCGTTCAGTCGATTGTTCGCATGTTCTTCCAGCACAAGCGCTTCCGCGTGATGAAGCGAGGCACGATCCGCATGCAATCCCGCGTCCGAGGCATGCAAGCTCGCCGTCGTTTCCGCGTGACACTCGCCAAGGATCGCGCTCGCAAGCTCGAGTTGAAGCGTGCCACGGAGGCCAAAGCTCGTGCCGCCGCTCTCAAGGCCGAGGAAGACAAGGCGCGCGCTGCATCCGAAGTCCTGCTCATGTCCAACCAGATGGACGAGGAAGAGCCGGTTGAAACGAGCTCGGAAGGCAGCGACGGCGACCGCTTATCAGGGGGGTCCCAGAGTGTCCTCGCGTCGGCCGCCGCGCGCGTGGCAGAGGCCGAGGCCGCGGCGGTGGAAGCCCAGAAGGCAGCCATGGCCGCATTGACCCACAACCGCGTGATCCAAGCCGAGAACGAAGCACTGCGTGCGCGCATGGCGGCCTACGTGGCCGAACATGCCGATGCAGAATTACTGCGCGAAAATGAACGCCTCAAGCACCAAGTATTGACGCTCCAGAGCAAGTTGGTGCGCGCGCAGGAAGTGTCGCTGATTTCGGCCAAGGTCGTGGACAGCCGCATGACATTCCGCGAAGGCCGCCAGTTCGTCGAGTACAAACTGCAGATCGAAACCAACAACCGCGGCACTCTCTTCGTCTGGCATCGCTACAGCACGTTCCGCAACTTGGCCACCACGCTGCAGACCAAGAATGGATACCGCCGCAAGGACATCCCCGACTTGCCCAACAAGCAATTGTTCGGCCATCTCTCGGATAAGATCATTCAAGAACGCATCGAAAAGCTGAACCAGTTCCTCGAAGCGGCCACGAACACGGATTATCTCCAGTGGGGCATCCGTGTCGACCAGGACACGTGCGTTTACAAGCGCCGCACGCGTAGCTCGTCTGGCGCCGAGCGCGAGTCCATGCGCATCGACATGCGCGAGAGCATGGTGTCCACGGTCGCGTCCTCCGATGCGCCGTCTCCACGCGGCGATTCGCGCCAATCGTTCTCGTCCACCCTCCGTGAATCGTTCATGGGATTTGGCCAACGCCGCAAACAATCGTAGTCGAGTTGAGATTTTTTAATATATATGCTATTGTTGGAGTCCATCAACCGAGTTCCTACGCGAACACCTCGCGCTGCCGCGATGCCAACTGCGACAGCGACGGCGGCGACGCCGTGAAGACGCCCGACGTCCGGTTCGTCTCAAGCAAGTGTCCCTTGGAGTACCTACGCTTGGGCGTTTTCTTCTGCTGCTTGGGCTGGCCTTTGGTCACTTTGGCACCGCCGCTCGCGCCGAGGACGACGCGCTTCTTCTGCGCGAGGAGCGTTTGGCACCATGGGTAAAGTACGTGGCTCATTGAGCAAGTCGCGGACTGGCGCCGAAAGTTCGAGGGCTTGATATGAAGGTTTGTATCCGCCCCCAAATAAGAAGTTCAGTGCGTGCACGAATAACGAGGATGGGCGACAAGCTTCTCACGTGCTCTCAACTT
Organism: Aphanomyces stellatus; assembly: GCA_009835185.1. Lineage (NCBI taxonomy): Eukaryota > Oomycota > Saprolegniomycetes > Saprolegniales > Verrucalvaceae > Aphanomyces > Aphanomyces stellatus. Next base: position 2,060 of record VJMH01000103.1, read on the forward strand.
CAATATCGCATCCGCGACAGTGATAACGAAGCCAGGAGAACATACTTATTCTCGTCGTGTTCGTCGTCCGTCGTCCCCTTGGCGTTGGACCGTTTCTCTTCTTCGTTGCGCTGGCCATGACGTGGCGCTGCGGTCCGTGGGCTTAAAATAGATAGATGCACAACGTTCAGACGGACGAGGCCCATACAGTATGTCGTGGACTCATGCATACGGCGAATGCCAAGCAGAATGTTCCAGCGTCACATGTCCATGAGGCTCCATTTCACTCCAAGAAGATGGAACCATGTATCGCCGAGGACGTGCCCCCAACAATGACGTTGCAATTGTATCAGTATATTCAGACCGAGATGTTTTCGGCACCGACGAGCTTTCATCGAGGGAGCGAAATATGCTTTCAACCAACCGGACACATCGATCCATGCCCTTGGAACCCTCTCTTGTAGTTACGGTACTTTGACAGGAACATTCATGATGGTCGCTTGCCCTTGACGTGCCATCGCATCTGGCGGCCAGTGGCTCGCAAGCGACTGACTGCCGAAGCTCATAAAGAGAAGAAATTACTTAATTCACCCTTTCACCTAAAATTACTTGAACAATATATGGGCACAGTGTCGAGTGTTCAAATAGATAATTCCTTTCAAAATGATCCGACGATTGCAACAGCACCAACGCTCTGAACCATTGCACATCCCAAAGAAGCGACCATGGGCCTCGACGAAAACGACGTGTTGATCGCCATCTTAGCGGCGGAGGTCGTGGATAGCCGCGTGTCCATATCAAAGGAAGGTGTTCCACGGACTGAGTTCAAGCTCGACATTTGGACGGACCGGCGGGGTCAACTTTCAGTATGGCACAAGTCCAAGACATTCCTCAACCTCTCGACAACGCTCACGATTCAGCAGCTCCACCAAGGGCTTCAGCCGTTCGCGTATCCTGCATCAGACGTGCCCACCATCGAAGAAATCAACTCCTTCTTGCGTCAGGCGATGGATTCGAATTTGGAATGGGGCATTCGAGTCGACGCCACCACCGTCGTGTACAAGATCAACCAAAGCGTCACCTCCCAGCAACGATCATCCTCATCGGTCGTCAACCGGGACTCGTCCGTCGTTTCACATGAAGCGGCGTCGAATCCAACGGAGATGACTCTCGTGTGCGCGTCGATCGCGGACTTTCGAATTCAAACACTGCAAGCGGGGACGTCGGAGGAACGGGAGTGCGTCCAGTTCTGCGTAGTTATTGATACCGCACATCATGGATCTTTGCAAGTATGGCGCCGTTTTTCAACATTCCGAGATTTGGCCAATTCACTGTCCATGACGAACGAGTTGCCGCCGCTCCCATTGCGACCTGATCAATTGGTCGGCGCCATGATTGCGCAGCGCGTGGCATTACTAAATCAATTCTTGGAAAAAGCTACGTCAGAACCAAGTTTAGAGTGGGGCATTCGAATCGACAAGGATAGATGCGTCTACAAGCGCGCCACGACACCACCCGTCGCTGTCCCTCATGATCACCTCCAACAGCTCCAACTCATGCGTGCCCCTCCAACTGAAGAACATCAAGTGTCTCTGATCTCAGTCGCAGTGAAAGGTTATCGACTGAGCGGGAAAAATTCACAAGGTCAATGCTCGGTCAAGTACAACGCCCAGCTTGAATGCCTCTCGAACATTCATGGGCTGTGCACATATTCAATCTGGCGCCGCTATGCAACTTTCCATGAGCTGGAGAAGTCGCTGAACCTCAGCGGCAGTCCCAGGCTAAGTGACCCATCGGAGACTGTCCAACACGACAGGAATTTGATTGAACAACGCATCGCCAAGTTAAATCGATTTCTCGATTATATTTCCCACACGGACGACTTGGAATGGGGCATTCGAGTAGACACGGAAACCATTGTTTACAAGCGACGCGTCGTTTGAACCTTAAGCCATAAGAGCCACCCAGTCGTTGGTCGCCCGTCGCGATGACTTCTTGCGAGTCAACACCGTCGCTGCCAAATCGCGTTTTTGTTGCTGTAGTTCGTAAATCTTTTCCTCAATTGTATTCTATTGACATAAGTTGTATCATCGCTACAGATCATTGCATGCATACCTGCATCAAAAAGCGATAAATATGAACAGTATGCTCTTGGCCAATTCGATGTGTCCGGTCGATTGCCTGTGCTTCCAAACTCGGATTCCAGCATGGCTCCATGAGAAAAACATATCGGGCCTTTGTGAGGTTTAAACCTAATGCCCCGCAGCGTAAGCTCATCATGAGGACGTCCACTTCATTTGTGGTTTGGAACTTTTGAACGACTTGGTGGCGACTCTAAACATGTAAAGCCATGCAATTGAAATTGGTAGTGAAGATGCGGATAATTCTTACCGACGCAGACATTCTACCGTCAATACGACCACAACGAATAGATGGGTTAGTAATGGCCAATTGCTCGACGAGCATATCAAGAAAGCTTGTCCATTGAGATATTACAAGCATTTGATTGCCTTCTTGTTTCACCCGTTGAAGGTGATCAAAAAGAACTTGCATTTTTGTGGACATTTGAACTGTTGGCAATGGAGCAGTACTCACAGGAAGCAGGCGTGGTGAATCACAAACTTGACGCAACCGCAATAACAGCTCGAAAATATGTCGTGCTGGTCGTCGTTCTTGCATATGTTGCTCCACTTGCTCACGCGTCGTCTCTCTCACGTTGGCATACCAATCTCTCTCTGCTCTTGTTTGGAATGATATTTTGAGCATATGCTCTGCTTTTACAGGTAATTGGCATGGAAGGGATGATTTCATCCGGCGGAGCATGCACTCGTCCAGAAGGGCTTGGAGATGGGAGTCATTTTCAATTGCAGGAAGTCCCAAAAATTGAAACAAAGTGTGAACGTCTTCCAGCCGATTTTGAATCGGAGTTCCAGTGACGCACCAGCGCGCTCGCCCTGTTAACTGACACGCTGCTTGAGCCCTATTGGAAACATCAGCAATCTTAACAGGAAAGCGTACCGAGCGGTGACTGAATTGGAAATCAAATGAGCTTCATCCAATATTACGCGTTCCCAATAAACTTTATGTAATTTTGAGGCCAGTGGTTTTGAGTCCCGGCGCCGTTTTGGTTGAACCCATCGAGAAGATGGGGAGGATGCGGATGTGAGGTCGCTCTAATAAAATATGACGACATTTTTGCCGCTGATTTAATTTTACCTCTGGTGGGCGACAATATGTCGACTCTTTTACTCGAATAGTGTCGTAAGTTGTGAGAATGACATCGAACGCATAAAATTCAGGGCTTCGCTGAAATCGTTTGCGATTCACACCATGATAAAGACCCACACTCAATGTTGTTTTGTCTTTTATTTCTTGTTCCCATTGGTGGACTAAGCTCAACGGAGTAATAATTAATGTTGGTCTTCTCTTTTTTGGATTAGACATTTCGCTTGCCTTTGCAGCGACAAGGGCCAAACAGCAAATTGTCTTTCCCAATCCCATTTCATCAGCCAATATACCACCACGGAAATGAGATGCGTTTGGGAGTTCTCGTGCTTGCATCCAATCCACGGCATATTTTTGATGCTCTTCGAGAGTAAGTGGGGTACGAGCGGTATTGACACGAGCAAGATTGAGCGGAATTGTCGATTCAATTGTTGAATATGGTTGTGTGTCTAGATGAAAAATTGTCAGTCAATTTTGGACTTAATAAATGACCTTGAAGTTGAAAGTTGATGTCATCAATACTTGAAATATCGCTGCCAGACGAGGATGCAGGTACAATTAGCCGCTTCAGTCGTCGTTTTACGTTGTCATCTTGTGATGGCGATGCGCCATCGAACATATTAACAGGGGATTTTGGTGTGTCCTCGGGGATTCGAAGACGTCGGCGTGGCGGCTTTTCTTTTGCCGGACTGCTGTCAAAGGGAAAATCAAATTCTTCGTCTGACTGCCTTCTTTGCGTTGGCCCGTCGTCTTCCGCAGTGAATGTTTCGCCGTCAAGTCCATCAATTTCGAAGTGATCCAGCAACATTGTCCATTCAAGGTTTGATCCAATATCATCTGGTTGAATCTCCAATTCTTCAAATTCTTCAGGCTCTTCCATGTCAAAATCAATGTCTTCTGGTGGGGGATTATGACTTTGTTTTCTTTCTTCCACGTTATTTTCGGTGTGTACTGGGTCAGAAATCTCAATTTCTATCACTGAGGAGACAGACAAAGTGTTTTGAATGGCTCCATCACCTCCTCCTTCGAAGTGGTCCATGGTTTCGTCCTCAGGCATGTCAAATGTCAACGATTTCACAATATCAGGGTCATCCTGAGCAGGGCGAGTGCATTGGCTTGTAATCGGAGATAAATCTGCAAGACGTTTGCACAAGTTCTCTGAAATATGATCGGCAATGTCATCAACTTCCAGCTCCTTTGGACCAAACTCCGGAAAGAAGCTGCTGTTCACAATGCTACTAGCCCGTTTCTTCTTCTTCTGTGGACCTGGTATCAAGTTTACTAGTATCTCATGAATGCCATCGGCGCAACTCACCTGGTGTGTTGTATTCGAACGAGACGTCGCTGCGTGGAGTATGATATTCAAACGACTCGTCCAAGCTGTTGTCGTCCAATACGCCCATGAGGTGGTCTAACTGTCGCTTGTCCTCTTCGGTGACCTCATAATCGCGCATAGAATCGCCGAACCGATACGATAGGACTTTGTTCACATACTCCCGCCATCCATTTCTGTCATATTCATCTTCCCAATAACCCATGCTCGAGGAACTGTCGCGCGCAAATTGCACATGAATTTTGAAATGGAACAGATATCCGGATACGGAAAATGATATTATGAAAGCTGAGTATTCTTCGTGAACCAGAGGATATGAGCCTTGTCAAAGACGTGACACTTTGGGCGAGGGTGAGGGTGAGAAAAACACGACAAAACAAAAAGCAAGCTTCAACGGCGAATTTCGCATGATGCAAACACATATCAACCTTGGATCTATGCGCATGCGAGAACCGGAAGAGGCGTCGCCCGAACCGACTTTTGACTTCGTTCGGGCTCCCAATCAGATGTTTGAAGTGAGGAAAGAAAAAATTCGCAGCCGTACCTCATTCTGAAATGTCTTTTATTGAATTGGGCGAATCAAATGATGTAATTCAATCTGTAACGGCTAAAACAGATCTCTGAGTTTATCTTTTAATGTCTTTAATGTCATCTCTCCGTGACGACCACCCTCGTAAAGAAAGTCCGCCAGTGACAACTTCGCAGCAGCGATGGCAGCATTGATGATGGCGGCTTCCGATGACAAGGTGACAACGATGGTGGTGGATACAGTTCATATCTTGGCCGACCCGTTGAGTCCGAAACAATTCGGGACCGACGACGACGACAGCGACGGCAAAGAGTTCGAAGAACTGGTGTGTTTGGCGGAGAGAAATACGATGCTGCTCGCGTGGGAGAACGAGATTTCCCCCCGAAGGCTGAGGCCCACGAATCCTATCGCTCGCGTCTTGGAGGAAGAAGACGCATCCCTTTGTCTTGGACGTTTAATTGTCGAAGCCGCGTCCTCCTCGAAGCGAACCCTCGACACGTCCTTGGATCTCTTTGTGCCACGTTCCAACAAGCGACATTGTCGGATATCCGTGGAAGAAGCTAAGTGTAGGGCACGACTACTCGGCCAGTGTTTTCGGCCCATACAACCGTGTTATAACACCACAACTTATTAGTCGCATTTGAGTATAGGAATTTATGCAAACAGTCAATATGAAGACTGCTGTTATCCAAACTGCAAACTATGCCTTGGCGTCAATTTTACCATTCTGTTTGGTGGTAATCCTTGAAAAACAGGCCAAATGCGTTCTTGTGGGTGTTGTAGCCATTAAACACAGGGTCCAACACGCGCGCAGCTGAGCAAGGAGTCAGTCGACACACTTCAGGGGATAATAATTTTGTTTACCAGCGTCGATTTCGTCGATTGGCGTTTGGAAATTCGCAGTTTGGGCGTACTTGTGCGCTTTTTCCAAGGGATTTTCATCGTTGATCCAGCTACGAGCATCGTGACGAATACAAAGGACAGGAAAGATGGCATCCATCCTACCCCGTGTCGACGGAGTTCATGTAGATGCCATGTTTGCTCAATTCTTCTGCGCAGGTGCGGGTCATCATGTTCATAGCCGCCTTGGCCACTAGACATACGAAATGAGAAATACTGCAACGGCGTGCATGATGTACTGTTTGTGTGCGGGTGATTGGGCGTCTTGTAGCGGTAGAACTTGCCCTCCATGGCGCTAACATTGACGATGTACTTGGACTTCGCATCCGTCTTTTCCATTAGGCTGCGCAGGCGGCTGTTCATGATAAACGGCGCCAGCGTGTTGATGGCGAAGACCTCGGCGACTTCCGGCGTGCTCACTTGCCCCATCTTCAAAACCCACGAATTGGTTTTGCGCAAATCCAGCTGCTGCCCGTTCACGTCCGTGAATCCTGCGCCTTTGTCAGTCTACCGGAATCAACCTTAAACATTACCTTCGGGAAAGTGCGTCGACATGTCATGGTCTTCCAAGAGGAGCGGTACTTGGGATTTCAGGGCGCTGGTCGCCACGGCAGGCGTTGCCGCCGCCGCTTGGTCTGCCTGGTCTCCCGTCAGCGATTTGGGGGCCGTGTGTAGCGACGAGGAGAAGGAATGGTGCTGGCGCAAGGTGGCCTGCACGGCTTCCGGCAGGTCGATCAAAGGCGCGGTTTCCTTGGGCATCATGTGCGCGTAGTAAGACGGCGGGCGGCGAATTGTTTGGCACGCATTGTGGATGACCACGTCCAAGCGCGGGTAGGTTTGGATGATGTAGTCCATAAAGTGCTCCAAGTGGACCAAATCACTGCGGACACATGTCAGCATTGAAAGTGCATTTGACCCTACCGGAAATCAATGCCAAATACATGAAGTCGATCTTTAAACGTCGCATATTCAGGGTGGTTGGCGTAGCGCTCCGCCGTGTCGTGCGGGAAGCGGCTCGTGGCGATGACGGTCGCACCTGCGAGAAGGAGCTTCAAGCAAGTTTGGTAACTGCGGAAACATTAGATTTTCTTCTTTGCACTCACAAGGCAGTACCCAATCTTGACACGAGCGCCAGTTACCAACGCAACTTTGCCACGCAAATCGGCAGTTTGCATCCGCTTGGTAAAGTTCAATTCCGCGCAAGCTAGTCATCGCATAAGGCAATACATATGACAGTGGAGACATACTCGGGCAAAGTTGATCGTAGAAATGATGCAATGCATCGTAGCGAACCTTGCACGTATAGCAGGAGCGCTGCTTGTTCAACACGGGCTTGTCGTCTTTCGTGTCTTCGAGCAACGCTGGGGAGTCTTCCACCGCTCCGTCGGCGATGAGTGGGAGCATGGCGACTTCCTCATCCTTTCCTTGCTCAAGCAATTCGTTCAGCTTTTCCACTCGCCCACGGCGCAACGTCGCGCTGTTGATGTATTTGTGATCGTTCATTTTGCGCTTGATATTTCGGGCTTCTTTCTCGCGGCGCAATTCCTGATCTTCCAAATACTTCTTGCGGCCTTTGCCTTGGAATTTTCGGCTCTCCATGAAGTCTGACACGGGCGCCAACACCTTCCGAAAGTTGCGCATGGCAGGAAGTTCCAAGACACTCAAGTCCTTGGACAAAATATTGAGCACCTACGACGATGGATCAGGGCCAGTATTGTTTGCAAGAGACCTACATCCATGCATTGGCTCAACTGTTCATTGGAAACCGGCAGATTCGTTTCTTCCACAGCACCAGCATTCGCCGCTGGGTCGGCCGAGGTGTCCATGGTTGGTCGCACTCCTTCGACTGGACGAGCTTTGAGTTGACCAATTGGACTTTGCGTCCTCGTAATTGCGTATGTTTCAAGTACGACAAGAATGAAGCGTACTTTATCCAAGGGCGGTAGCCAATCAAAACGCAGCAAGTAGTCGCTTCACAATTTGTTTCACAAACACCCGCCTTGTCAAGAAATGAAGTGGGCGCTCGTGTTGTCCGTCCTACTGCTGGCGCCACTCGCCGCTGAGCATGTGCATGACCACAATCATGGGCACAAGCATAGGTCTCACCCTTCACATATTGATCCTCTGAATTCAGCTGTAGCGAGGATTTGGAGCATGGTCACTCTCACGGACACAGCGGCGACTCGCCGCTGTACTCAGATCATGCCCACGCGCATCACCACGACCACACTGATGAAATAGTTGGTGCTGACCGCCACGACGAGCTGACGGATGGGGAGGGAGAAGATCACGCGCTGGAAGTTCGCATCGATGAATATGGACGTGCCCGCGTCCACAAGGGCTACAATACTGGAGTTGAAAGCGACCAACACGACGACGATCATGGGCACTCACATGACCACAAAGATCTCCGCATTCCGATTCCGGGTCCGTTGGAATCCAAGAAGCCCGTTCATGGACATTCCCACGACCGCGCGAAAGAGGATTCCGGTCACACGCACGATCATTCCCATCATCATGCGAAGGAACACGAGAGTCACTCGCACGACCATTCCCACCACCACGTGAATGACCTCTCTGATCATTCCCACGGCCCTTCCTGCCGCCATTCGAAAGAGCATGGAGGTCACTCGCATGACCATTCCCACCATCACGCGAACGAACATTCCGGTCACACGCATGACCATGGGCACCACCACGCCACCGATCATGCGGGTCACTCCCACGACCATGGCCACGCCAGCGACTTTTCTCGCCAGCTCACGGCTTTGACATCGCGATTTGAAGCTTCGCTCTGGTCGGAGGCTTTGTTTGCCACTGCGTTGGTTGGTCTTGCTCCCGTGATTTTGCTTTGGTTCATTCCGTTGGGCCGCGCCAACCTGAGCATCGAGAGCCAAAAGCCACTTCTCCGGATCTTCCTCAGTTTTGCGGCTGGCGGGTTGCTCGGCGATGCTCTTTTGCATTTATTACCTCATTCGCTGCCCAGTGGTGGCCATGATCACGAGCATGATCACAATCACGGGGAAGGAAGCCATAGCCACTCAGTCGAAGATTTAGCACCGTACTTGTGGACCTTGGCGGGCCTTATGACGTTTTTGATGCTGGAAAAATTCGTCCGGGCGCAGACGGGAGAACACGGCCACTCGCATGGTCATTCCCACGGCCCCTCGCATGAAAGGACGGCCGCTAAGCAACCCGCAAGCAAGACGACTGCTTCGAAGGACGAGGAAGTGCCGAAACCGACCATCGCAGCCGCGGGCTACTTGAATTTAGCTGCTGATTTCTCGCATAACTTCACGGATGGCTTGGCCATTGGTGCAACGTTTGTGCACGGTCGCAGCAGCGGGTGGCAGACCACGGTGGCCATGCTTTTGCACGAAGTCCCGCATGAAATTGGAGATTTTGCCATCTTGATTCAATCGGGGTTCACGCGGTCGGAAGCCATGTGGACACAAGTGTACACGGCGGTTGGGGCGATGGTAAGCCGAAAACATAATGTTGCAATGAAAACTTAACATTGGAATAGGTCGGTACCGCTGTCGGGCTTATGATTGAAACGCAAACGGCAGCATGGATTACACCGTTCACTGCTGGTGGATTTGTGTACATTGCGTGCACAAGTGTGTTTCCTGAACTGCTTGAAGATTCCTCTCTTTTACAATCTATCTTGCAACTGGCTGCCATGAGCACTGGTGTCGCACTCATGTTGTTAATTGCTCTCTACGAATAACAGCACACTTTCAGTTTAATCTTCTCTTTGATAACATGAACATGTCGATTCCATCACATTGTCGTCTGGACTATATTAGTTAACTATATTGGGCAGCACTATTTTGAACTGCATATGGCGGTTACGTTGACATCGCTTCGTGGTCGGTTATTGTATCTTGCTCGACGCCTTGTGGGGGTCGATGAATTTCCGTTCCCAAGTACGAGCTCCGCGAAACAATGCCGCTAACCAAGGCCCACCTACATCCGCTGCAAGAAGGGCCAAACCAGCCGTGCCAGGCATGCATAGGTCAGCCAGCAAGAATCGCGTTGTAAATTTGAAGACATTCGAAAAGGAGTATTTTGATAAGCCTGTGAGTCCCACGTACAAAACATCGTCGGCTCTTTCGCCCCGAGGGGCCTACAAGGCAGCGAAGAACTCTCGATTTTCGAGATCAATTCGAACGCTGAAAAACAAGGCAAATAGCTCGCGTACATTTATCATCAACCCCAAAGACGCCACAAGCGTGAAATGGGATATTCTGATGGGCATTTTGATCGCCTACAGTGGCGTGACGGTTCCCATGGTCGTATGTTTTCCTGGGTATGTGTTTCTCGAGTCCTTGTGTCTTGACGTCTGTCCTCGGCAGATTTCAATCTTCGTCCGACTGGACCACTGCAAACAATTTGATTGACATATGCTTTGCACTCGACATCCTTCGGAATTTCCTTGTCGGTTACCACGACGACCGTGATGAGTTGGTTGTAAACCACAAAGAAATTGCGAAGAAGTATTTGACGACGTGGTTCCTGCTGGATTTTATATCCACGTTTCCAGTTGAAACAATCTCGTCCTATGTGGACCCACAAGCAAGCAAAACCAACTCGTACGCTTCGATTCAATTGTTTCGTATATTGCGTGTTGCACGTATCGTCAAGTTGGCACGCTTAGCAAAACTGAAGATATTTTTTGCCAAGGTAAGGATATTTTGGCTATTTTTTTACTCACTCTGTGTCTATAGGCAGAGGAAACTTTTGGTCTGAACTCCGGGATGATGCGACTCTTGCGGCTGACTTTGCTAGTCTTGTTCATATCACATTTGATTGCATGTTTCTTCCACCTGCTGGGCCAACCTAATGACCCACCAAGCAGAGATCCAACAATAAACCCACCAATCACATGGCTCTGTCCACCACGAAACCCTGGTAGATGCATTCGATCCGAGACTGACGACGTTCGTTATTTGTACAGTCTGTATTGGGTCATTACTACATTGACAGGAGTTGGTTTTGGAGATGTCATCCTTGTCAATATGTATGAAAAGCTGTACGCCATATTAGCAATGATAGTCGGAGCATCTGTCTTCGGTTTCGTCATTGGGAATATTTCGACTCTGCTTGAAAGCATGGACAAGCGAGCAGCTATGTACCAAACAAAGATGATGTTGGTAAAAGATTATATTCGAACAAGGAATTTGCCCAAGGATTTGCGAGTTAAACTACGACGGTACACTCCCATGACGAACAAATAGAGCCAAACGATGTGCATAGATACTTTGAACACTACTTGGCTCGTGCATCATTATTCGACGAGTCGTCAATTTTAGGAGAACTTTCTCTGAGTTTGAGAAATGAGATCGTGCATGAAACGTGCAAAGACATATTCCAGTAAGAACCTCGATCTCTTTTATGGCGACAATGTTGATGTAGAATTCCTGCGTTTTCCTTGATCAACCCTCAGTTTGTCATGGATATGGCGATTTGTATCAAACCATTATTTTTGTTGGCTGACTCTATAATTGCCAAAGAGCATACTGTTGGCCGAGAAATGTATTTTTTGAATTCCGGGGTTGTTGCTATGTACAACAGCAGTCTCAACGGCAAAAAGGTGCTCTTGGAAGTTATGAGTGAAAACGCTTATTTCGGCGAGGCTTCGTTGCTTTATTTCGCACTGCGCGAAAATACTTTTCAGTGTGTTACAAATTGTGATATGTATACACTCCTTAAAGAAGACTTCGATGTGCTCGTGGAAGAATACCCCGAGACGGAGGGAATTCTTATAGAATTTCATGAACAACGTAAACATTTGTACCAGGAAACACTCAACATGACAATGCAACGCTACGCGGTAAGTTAGGGGGATAATACGTGTCTCTCGACTGAAAAATAGTTGTACGAGAAAGTGAAAGACGACGAATCGAAAATGGCAAAGTTCGAAGATTTATGCCCTCGTCTGAAATTATGCTATAATGGGAAATTAACTGCAATAGAGCAGCTTCCTATGGAAATTTTGACAAATATCGACTTTCACATAGCACCAAGAGTATCGCTATTTAATTCGTCATTTGCTAAAAAAGTTATAGAAGATGGTAAAGATTACCGTTCGATGATTTCTAACGCACTCTAGGTATTCACAATCAGGACACACGATCTCGTAATTGGAAATCACAAATCTCCGTCATTATTGATCCCGGCAACTCAAGAAAATTAAGATGGGATGTGTTTCTCGGGTGTCTCATTCTATACAATGTTATAAGTATTCCTATTCAAGTTGCATTTCAAAGTGGAGCCTCAGGAATGGATGACCCATCCACGAGTGATTTCGTCAAATCGGTGAGGTGTATCCGCATATAACATACTTAGTAATGCGCATGTTTAGTACACTGATAATGTCATTGACTGCATTTTTGCTGTCGATATATTGTTAACTTTTCGAACGGCTTACTACGACACTGCTGGCAATAAGATCAAATCATCGAAGGAAATCGCTCGGCACTATATTCGCATGTGGTTTTGGATTGACTTTGTCTCTACTTTTCCATTTGCATATGCCATCACTGGTGCATCGTCGGGTGACGGCTCAACTACTGCGCCTTCCAAATCCTCCACATATCAAAATTTGAAATTGATTCGCTTTGCTCGGCTAATACGCCTTCTAAAATTGGCTCGCTTGCTCAAGTTTAATAAAAATTTCAGTAGCGTTGAGAACATCATCAATTTGAGCCCCGGTGCAACTCGCCTTCTTATGCTTTTCCTCCAGGTTGCTGGACTACTATAACAAATCTTACACATTTTGTAGGTTTGCATGATTGCACACTTGTCGAGCTGCGCTTTCTTTTTTGTCGGCGTCACATCCGATGACATTTACGATGGCTTGAGTTGGATAAGTGACCAAGGACTCAATAATGCAACTCTGGCCGAAAAGTACGTCACTTCGCTATATTTTGCTTTCACAACTATGGCGACGGTTGGATACGGGGATATTCTACCTATGTCACGTTTGGAAGTGGCTTATGTGATATTTTACATGTTGGTTGGGGCGTCCGTTTTTGGTTATATTATTGGCTCGATGAGCAGCTTAGTTGACCAAATGCAAACAAAAAGCACAGCGGCCAAGGAAAAACTGGACCGTGTCAAAGTGAGTGGATTAAAATTCGTTTGACATTAAAACAGAATCGTAGGACTACATGAAAGAAAGGAGATTGCCCAAACCGCTATGCTCTCGCATTCGTCGATATTTTGACTTCTATATGTCTCAAAAAGAAATTGCAGACGAAAGCGCGTTTCTTGAGGACCTATCAGACGACTTGCGAACTCAATTAGTTCTGCACTTAAATCGGGATGTTGTGAGTAAAATTTCTTTCTTCTCCCACCAAGATGATGCTTGTGTGTCGTACCTCATGGGTATACTATACCAAGAATGTTGTACACCCGGAGAATATATTTTTTACGAAGTATGCTGTTGCCTCTATTTTCTTACTCATGAGTAGTTGTAGGGAGAGTATGGCCGCCACATGTATTTTTTGGTCAAGGGTATTGTCGAAGTTGTCATTCATGTTGGTACACCGAACGAAATTGTTTGCAAAGTAATAACCAAATTATCAAGGACAATTAATATTTCTCTCACTCAACATTTGTAGGTATTGACTGAAGGCTCGTTCTTTGGTGAATTGGCAATGCTTTTGAGTTCGAAACGCTGCGCCAGTGTCAGGGCGAAAACATTTGGAATACTTTACGTCCTCAGTCGGAATGGCATGGAGAGAATCCACACTCACTACCCTGGTACGGGGACTTTGCCTGAGAATAGTTCATCATCGAGTTGTTGTAGAAATTTCAAATCAGATAACTCGAGAAATTCGGAGCAAGTTGCAAAAAATCAAGGTTGACACGATGGCCCAACAGAACGCAAATACAATTGCAGATCACTTGCCGGCAGAGGAGAAGTTCGAGGTTCAGATGGAGAAGCCTATTGAAGATGCGTTTGCCTTAATTGATCAGGTGTTAAACAAACTGATGGTGTATTACGGTGGTGGTGAGAAAGGCAAACGAAGGTCTGTTGCTTGTGTTGTGCAGCACTTAAAAAAATTTGACTTCAATAACCGCTTGGACCATGGCAATTCAAACGACATGACTTCGAGACAAAAAATTCAACGCCAGGTTCACATATTCAAAGTCCAATTTCTAACGATTGATGTGTAGAAAAGCCAACTTGGTAATTTTAGTGCGGCTGGCGCGCAAAAGAACGACTTGGCAAAGACTACGAATAAGGTTTGAAAGTTATCGGTATGAATAATGTTACTGATAAGCGATTAGGTATTTAACATGAGTAAATTTCTCACGTCTTTGGGCGTGGACAAACTTGCGAAAGTTGCATCAACAAAGACTGAGGCTTCATCTCACGATCCAAGCGAAACATCCGCTCATAAACTCAAATCAAGTGGAGAGTTGAAGTTGGTTCATGGAAAAATGCCGAAGCCTGATTTGAAAAAGGCAACACCTCCTGGTCAGAAAACAGAGGGCGGCCCACGTAATTACACACCACTGGAACAGCAATTTTTAAGACGAGATCCTACAGCAGGTCTAATACCGGTGTCCCACCCGCTAGGAACAAGGGACAAGGAGTAATAAAAAGTATTCAAATGAAAAGAACTACTACGTAGTATTACGTTTAAGCAATAGTCATATACTTTCAAGTATATGTATTGATGTTAGAGCAACGCCGAAAATCAAAATTTCGTGGTTAATTTCATATATGCTTGCTTATCCTGAACTACTCTTAACTAAAAAATTACCCTGACGCCTTCTTCCCGAAGGAGAATTTTTGTGAGAGCGATTGCCTGATTGAAAATGACTCGCGGGTTGAAATGGATTCACGAGAATCGTCTGTCATTGACATTGTCGGTGCAATAGATTCCCGGGGACCTCCAGCCATTGACTCGCGTTCTGCACCTGAGGAACTGCGGGTGCGGCGTTTGTAGACACATGTATCTTGGTCGACACGAATGCCCCACTGCAAATAATCCGTGTTTGTTGCGGCTTCCAAAAATTGATTCAGTTTCTCGATGCGTTCTTGGATGATTTTTTCTGAAAAGTTTCCAAACAATTGCTTGTTTGGCAAGTCGGGAATGTCCTTACGACGGTACCCATTCTTCGTCTGCAGGGTCGTGGCAAGGTTGCGGAACGTACTGTATCGATGCCATACGTAAAGCGTGCCACGGGAGTTAGTTTCTATCTGCAACTTATATTCGACAAATTGGCGGCCTTCACGGTATGTGATTCGGCTGTCGACAACCTTGGCCGTAATTAATGAAACTTCTTGGGCACGCACCAATTTGCTTTGCAAGGTGAGAACTTGATGCTTCAGGCGTTCGTTTTCACGCAGCAATTCAGCATCTGCATGTTCAGTAACATACGCAGCCATCTTCGCCCTAAGAGCTTCGTTTTCTGCTTGGATGACACGGTTATGGGTCAAAGCAGCCATGGCGGCCTTTTGCGCTTCCATGGCGGCAGCCTCGGCTTCAGCTACCCGCGCGGCGGCAGATGCAAGAATGCTCTGCGATGCAGCAGACATTCGATCACCATCGCTACCCTCTGAGCTTGTTTCAACAGGCTCTTCGTCCATGTGAATTGGCGTCAAGCCTTCGGCAGCTAGGCGAGCTTTCTCTTGATCAGCCTTCAGAGAAGCAGCGCGAGCAACTGCTTCAGCTTCGGCAGCAGCACGAGCTTTGGCCTCCGTGGCACGCTTCAACTCGAGCTTGCGAGCGCGATCCTTGGCGAGTGTCACGCGGAAACGACGGCGAGCTTGCATGCCTCGGACGCGGGATTGCATGCGGATCGTGCCTCGCTTCATCACGCGGAAGCGCTTGTGCTGGAAGAACATGCGAACAATCGACTGAACGACCTTGGCGGCAACTTTCATGGCGAGGAAATGCTTTCTCTTCACGTAGCCGCGCATGTGGGTCTGGATAATCGTGGCTTGCTTGCGAAGCACCACGGAGCGTTGGTCTTCCAAGTGTTGCAGCAGCCCAGAGCTAAAGTAGACCTTGGACTTGCCGATGGCAAACTTGGCATTCTGGGACGATGTTTCAGTAATGCCGAGCTTCTCAAGCAGCCCCAAGACCATGACTTCAGGTGCTGCCTTGCGCAACTTGGACGGGCAAATGATGTCGAAGCGACGAGCGAACTCGACCAACGTGAGACGATTGGGGAAAGCCGCGCGACTGATGCGGATGGCGGCGATGACCCCAGCGCATCGAAGTTGATCGACGACCATCTGACGGTCGAATTCGTGGGCGCTCTTGTTGGCGTTGGGCTTGATGCAACGGACGTATTGGGTGGTCGTCTTGGCGATTTGTTCCATGAGCTCGCCCAATTGCTTTTTGAATGAGTTGGCAATGGTCGCGCCGACCAAAAACCCGCCGCCCTTGCGAGAAGCAGGCTTGCC
>VJMH01000104.1:0-19132 GCA_009835185.1 Aphanomyces stellatus
CGCGGACGGCGGCGAAGGCACGCTCATGGACTGGGGCGACGCTGTCGGCGTCGGCGCATTTGCTGTCATTGGCGCCATGAACGGCATCCGCGCCCAGTGTCCGCTCCTCGTCTCGGCCTTGTGTGGCATGATGACAGCGACCTTTGGCGGGCTCACGCGTGACACGCTCCTCCACCGACCTGGGCGCATCCTCCATCCGTATGCCGACACGTACGCGCCGATTGCATTCTCGGGCGCCGCGACGTACTTGGCCATGCGCGCCACCGCGCCGTCGCACCAAGGCTTGCGCATCGCCGCGTGTGTGGGCCTTGCGGTCGGCTTGAGGCAGCAGGCATGGACCCACGGGTGGCGTCTCCCCCACTGGGACGGCCCCACGACGCAGCGAGTTGTGCAGTCGACGGCAGACCCGCGTCATCGTCGAGAGAGTTAAGAGATACGTTCGACACAAGGCGGCATTGTTAAAAACTGTGAAAGTCTGGCTCGACTGCCGGGACGAGTCGGGTATATTGGAAGAGGTTAAGAGGGTCAATGTGGGGCGCATTCGTCGTCGAGTCATCGTTCTCACGGATTCGAATGTGGAGACTTTGTGTTTTCGGGTACAATTGCCCGAGTCGGCTGGGCCACTGTACTTGAAAGTTTGGCTCAAGGTGGCTAGAGTTCGGAGTTTGGGGCGCTCCAAGTTTTGCTCGCAAGGCAACACCCAAACCCGCGCAGCCCCCAATGCTCGATGTGGGATTAATGGTGAAAATCCGCCCCAATGTTTGCGATGTTCATGAGTTGAATACGAGTGGTACACAACCAACGAATCGATACCCCCAAGACTTCAAGACAAGGACACACATGACGCAGTTTTCTGACTAAATAGGACAACTTTTTCTTGAGTGAGTCAGCTCTTGACGTTGTTCCACACGGGGAGGCGCCAGCCATGAGTCCATGCTTGATGTCGCAACACAATCACGAGCGCGACGCAGCCTGCGATTCGAAGCGTTTGGCGGCGGGGGGCTGCGTGGCGGAGACCAAGATACACAGCAGCGCCCGTGAGCGGAATCACGGCGTACACTTCCGCATGGGAGTAGAGGATGCGCACGGGCCGATTGAGCACAACGTCACGCGTGAGCCCCCCAAAAGTCGCCGTGACGAGGCCACACAAGGCCGAGATGACGGCAGGGCAGTCGTGGCGGAGGCCATTCATGGCGCCAATGACCGTCGCGACGCCAATGCCAATGGCATCGCCCCAGTCAAGGAGGACGCCGCCGTCGCCATTCGCGAGTTTGAGCGAGGCACCCAGCACAGTTTGGCCAGGCGGGATGAAGCCCCATAGAAAAAAGACAGCGGCGGCAACGACCGCGGGCATGACCAGGTATTCGACTTCGACGACCCAAAAGGGCGGCTGGTGCAGGAGGAGAATGTCGCGCCACGTGCCGCCGCCGACGGCCGTGATGCAGCCGACGATAATACAGCCGAGCAAGTCGCAGCCGGCGAGAGCGGCGGCCAGGGAGCCGCAGGTGGCAAAAACGGCCGTGCCAAAGAGGTCTAACGCGCGAAGGAGATGGGTCGCGGACGAGAGGCCAGGCCAGCGGGGTAGTCCTTCGTGGGGGTTGTTGTTGGGTGTGTCTTCATCGACCAAGATCTTTTCGTCGGCGGGGCTGAGCTGGCAGAATGGGACGTCGGGGGTGAGGGGGGCTGTGATCGTCTCGACCGAGTGGAGGGGCGTCGTCGATCGAAGATGGGCGAGATGATGCATGATCAATGTCGAGATGGGCAATGAGGGGACGCGGGGGGATGCCCCAGTCGCCCCCCACACCATGTGCCAGTCGCGTCGATCTTAAACCCGGCCGCCGATTGGATACGTCGTAGCCAATGGCAGGCTTGTGTCATGCCACTCCAAGGCTGCGACGGCAGTGTCACGACCTGAGTGGGTTCGTTCGCGGCTGCGACCGCAATAACTTTCCTGCCGCGGCGCGACCGCGCTTGCTGATTCGACGCGCGGGAGTGACAGATGGGACCTGGCCTGCCACATCGTGATTGCGCAGACACCGAATCTCATAGGGTGGCCCAGCCAAGCGGACAAGTCGTCGTCCTGTAGTAATGTTCCACGGCCCAAGCGAAGTCTGAGAAAGTAGCCCCTCTGTCGCGTCACATACGAGATGAGACCGAGATGCCATTGCCTTGTGGACAGCGACGGCGTTAAAGGTCAAACCAACGTCGTGGCAAGGCGCTGCAAATCAGGCCGATGTTTTCATAGAGCTGTCAGCCGCACGCGGATACAAGGTAATTGGGGTACAAGAATGCATCGGCCACGAAACACGGCCAAGTACATCGTGTGGCGCCAATCAGCTGCCAGGTACCCTCTGTCGAGCCACCGAGAGATGGATCTACACTCGAATTCGCGTCCATCGCAGTCAACAAGGCGCGCCCGACCAATCGAAGACACGATCTACTTGAATAAATATGATACGACGACGCTACATCTCGAGCTTAGGGCGTTTGGTGGCCCTGCCACACGGGCATGCGCCAGCCATGGGTCCACGCTTGTTGGCGCAGCGCCATGACGAGGGCGACGCACGCAAAGATCCGGACGGCTTGTTGCTTGGGCGCGAGGCGTTGTAGACTCAGGTAAACGGCGGCGCCCGTGAGCGCAATCACGGCGTACACTTCGGCGTGGGAGTAGAGGATGCGCACGGGACGGTTGAGCACAACGTCGCGCGTGAGGCCGCCAAACGTCGCCGTGATCATGCCACACAAGGCCGATATAAATGCAGGGCAGTGGTGGCGGATCCCGTTCATGGCGCCAATGACAGCGCAGACGCCAACGCCGACTGCATCGCCCCAGTCGAGGAGGACACCCGCGTCGCCGTTCGCGAGTTTAAGCGACGCGCCCAGGACCGTTTGACCAAGTGGGATGCAGCCCCAGAGGAGAAACACGGCGGCGGCAACGGCCATGCTCAAAGCCAAGTACTCCCATTCGACGACCCAAAACGGTTGTTTGTGCAGGATGATCACGTCACGCCACGTGCCGCCGCCGACGGCCGTCATGGATCCGACGACAAGGCAGCCAATGAGGTCGCAGCCAGTCGTGGCGGCAGCGAGCGACCCCGAGGCTGCAAAGATGGACGTGCCAAAGAGGTCCAACGAGCGGAGAATGTGTGTTGGTGACGAAACGCCGGGCCAGCGCGGGAGGCCTTCGTGGGGCGGGTGTGGGTGGAGTTGGGATGCTTTTTCAGGGTCGGGGGTCAGCTGCTCGCACCAGGAGGCGTCTGGGGTCATGGGCACCGCCGCGGTCGTCGTCGTCGTTGTTGCCCCAGCGGCGACAACATACTCTATCGAGGGCAGGGGCGAGCGAAGGTGACTCAAGGCAGCCATGGTCGCGAGGGTCAAAAGGCAGAATGGCTGGGCGGCGAAGAGAGAATTAATTGATGGTGAGTCGGTGGCACCACGTGGCTCAGCTCAATGTCCGTCTCAAGAGCATGGCTATACTCAGCCCAAGACCCAACGCTTCAACGTCGGCGATGGCTGCATGAGACAACCGCCGACAGCGCCATCGCCGCGATTCGATTGGCCAGACCGGTTGTGCAAACTGTACCAGCTGGCTGAGCGTTACGCCAGCCGTGGACACACTTTGAAATTTGGAAGGCAAGGCTGGGAGGAATGCCACCGATGTCTCTCCACAATTGAGTTGAGTCTTGAGTTGTTGTCTGGGTGTTTGATGTCGCAGCTGCCGGGTGCACGTGTGGTGCTTGCATGAACGGACATGAAGTCCAACCACATATTAAACACTGATTCATGGGCACAGCATGAACACAAGTTGATGCACTCGTTGAAGCCCACAACTCGTGGCAACGCGAGAGACGAGGATGATCGCTCGGAACGACAAGAAAGGGCCAAGAGTTCGTACGTTGAGAAACCTGATTGTCGATACACAATCCTCAAATCTCACATTGCCGAGGAGGTGATCTGTCTGCATGAAAGCACTCGCGAGGGTGCGTTGACGCGTGTTTCGTGGGAGATGAATCCCTCGATGCAGCCCGAGTACGAACACGGGCAAGGCATCGACCACGAAGTTCGTCAAGCCAACGACAGCCAAAGGTATCAAGTTGGCGTCGCCCTCAAGCTTTGTTGGGAATGATCTCGACAGGCAGAGTCGCTTGACAACTGCAAAGACAAAGCACCCGGGAGAGGAGGCCGTCCAACGGAAGGCCGCCGTTTCGACACCAACGTCCATTTCGGTTGCCAACGCTCCATCCGGTAAGCGCCACGCTTGCGGATATTTCCAATTTTATCAGGCAAAAGGATGAATCTGTGGCATCGTTGGGTCCTTTCTTTTTCTGGTAGATGGCCAACGTATACAAATGCCAAGTGTAATAGGCCATTTATCTATTCAAGCTGGGAGAGAGACTGGGATTGAAGGGAATTTGCCTCGTTTTGGACACCCGCCGCCGTCGCCGCCACTCTTGCATTTCGTTGTACGATGCCGGGCGACAGTCGCCAGATTATTGAACCCGACGCCGAAGCGGTCCCGATGGTCGTCGAAGACCAAGCCAAAGAGAAGACAACTCTTCTACACCCGATTGTTATTGCCGGTCCGTCGGGCGTCGGCAAGGGCACGCTCATCGCCAAGTTGTTGGCCAAGTACCCGACCCTCTTTGGCTTTTCAGTGAGCCACACGACGCGTGGTCCGCGGCCAGGTACTGGTGCTGCTCTCAGTCGATCGTCATGTTACGGTCATTCGAACATCGTAGGCGAGGAGAATGGCGTTGCCTATCACTTTGTGACGACGCCCGAATTTGACGAAGCGGTCGACGGCGACGCGTTCCTCGAGTACGCACGCGTCCATGGCAACGGGTATGGCACGAGCAAGGCGAGCGTCCAAGTCGTTCAAGCGGCACAGAAGATTTGCGTCTTGGACATTGACATCCAGGGCGTCCAGCAAGTCAAGACGAGCGACTTGACTGTCCACTACCTCTTTGTGGCCCCGCCCAGCATGGCCGATTTGGAGGCGCGGCTCCGTGGCCGCGGCACTGAAAGCGAGGACAAGATCGCCCTCCGTCTGGCCAATGCCGCCGGCGAACTCGCGTACGCGAACGAAGCTGGCTCGTTTGACAAGGTACTCGTCAACAACGACCTCGAAGTCGCATTTGCCGAGCTGGAAGCGACGCTTGCGGCGTGGTACCCTGACGTTCAGTTTAAGCCTGCGAGTGAATAAAAAGGTGTGACGATGATTCCATTTGTTTGGAGATTTCGAGTCGTCTATGGACTCAGGGTCGGCCGTTGACGACGGCGAGGCAATTTATTTGGATGCTCTTTTGGGTCGAGGCAACCCGCACGGCTTGTTTATGTTTGGTCTTGGTGGTGGGATGTTAAGATGTAGTTGGCTTGAACTGCGTGACGGCCCGGATGTGTTTGGCGCTGTACTTGCCGTTGAGTTCGCGGTTGCGCTTGGCCTTGTCACCCTTTTTTTCCTGGCGGGTCTTGGGCTCCGAATTGTAGCTGGGCATTGTTCTGTGGGAAATGGAAAATGGAATGATGGGAACTTGTTGTGGGGCCTTTCAGGGGCCAGCTGCGCATTGAAATGTTCAAACACGTTTGAAATTCATCGACCAACACTCCAACATTGGACGTGCAAAATCAAGTCAAACGAAAGACCATCATTCAGAGTCGCCTTTTGTATTCACTTACGTGCACGACGAATTCACCTTGCGACGCACGCATTTGCCGACAGACTTTGCTTCATTTTTCATTTCCCACACACACACACAGAACAATGCCCAGCTACAATTCGGAGCCCAAGACCCGCCAGGAAAAGAAGGGTGACAAGGCCAAGCGCAACCGCGAACTCAACGGCAAGTACAGCGCCAAACACATCCGGGCCGTCGCGCAGTTCAAGCCGACTCTGTCGTAACCAGCGCCAACAAGAACACTAGAACACCAACATCTACGTTTCGTGCGCTCGTATTCGTGGACCCAAACACGACACTTCAACTGATATCCTCGTCGCCGTCGTGCAATGTAAAGCCAACGTTGACACGACCATCAGAACTCGTCGAATAATCCTTGCAAATGAAAAATCGTAAAATCGAATCATCCCTCATGGCCTCCATGTAACTTCATACATGGCAGGAACCTAAACAATGTCGACCGCGGTCCATTTGACACAAAACGTATCAACAACGTACATCGGACTGACACCGAGTGGCTTCGACTCTGAGCCATTTGCAGCCAGAACACCGACCCCACTCGACCCCCAAGCCGTGACTTGGGATGTCGAGGAAAGCACAAACTGAGACGTGGAGCTGCTTAGTGGGGAAGTGACAACCAAACGACTATAGACCGAGTCATAGTGGGGGACGAGGTAGACGTGCAGGAAAACCGCGCAGGCCAGACGTCGTGGACAAGGCCAACGACCAATGGGAGAGCGGTTCGCCAGCGAACAGACAATCGAGACAGATGAGGCAGCCACCAAGGCCGGTCGGGTGACAAAGACAAGCCAGATCAGTGCAACGGGGGCGAGTATTGTGATGACCTCGACCACGGTCCTAAACTATTTGGACCCCTCTATCGCTTTTCTATCATTTCTCTAGGCCTCTCTCATAGTCCATATCCTTCACGCTGCGCCGAGCCAACCCAGCCGTTGGTTGTCGTCCTCTCGTCCTCGCGTAGAACGATAGGAGGCTTATCATGTTTTCTCACTTCGAAATCTACCTCACACCGAGTGTGTTGCGTTCGTCTTTGTTGTCCTCTTCTTGGCTACACGGCCCTTGAAGTCTGAACGTCCAGACCATCGAGTATTTTGTGCATCAAAGTCCCCAGACCGCCACAGCAGGATGATGGTGGCTGCCACCATCGACGAGGATGTTGGGTGCCTCATGAAATTTATGGGAAGGAGCTTGCGTTCTAGGATGCATTATTTGTACAAGCCAGAACAAGAGATACCTATAGGTGGATGTCGATCCAAAAACGGGTCCTCCAGACGGTTACAAGTTGACGAGTGGGTCGGTCAGTCGTTTCAACACGTAGCCAGGATGGCTGTAGGTGCACGGGGAAGAAGCCGATGCATGACGTCTTTGCTCGAGTGCGATGGCAAGGAAGCATGATGCCATCGTGTTCAGGTTGGAATCAAGACAGAGTCGGCGCTACGGCCTGATGTGTTTGGCGCTGTACTTGCTGTTGAGTTCGCGGTTGCGCTTGGCCTTGTCACCCTTCTTTTCCTGACGGGTCTTGGGCTCCGAATTGCAGCTGGGCATTGTTATTCTGTGTGAAAAGCAAAATGAAGCTCGTCATGGCTTTGCGACACTCAATTTGAAATTCATTGACCAACACTCAAATGTTTGATACAAAATCAAGTCAAATAAAAGACCTTCGTCATTTTCCACCACTCAGAATTCACCTTGCACACCACATTTGTCGACGGCTTCATTTTGCTTTTCACACAGAACAATGCCCAGCTACAATTCGGAGCCCAAGACCCGTCAGGAAAAGAAGGGTGACAAGGCCAAGCGCAACCGCGAACTCAACGGCAAGTACAGCGCCAAACACATCCGGGCCGTCGCGCAGTTCAAGCCGACTCTGTCTTAACAGTTTCCATCATGGATCGACATATCTCAAGCTTCCTGGTCGTCCCGAGAAACCATGACGACAAGTAATAATTTCACCACCAAATATCTCTCAAGGGGCTCTCCACGCACTTGGCACCCAGTATATGTAACCATAACACTGACTAGTATTTATACAGAACCCAATGTCTATTTGTATCGACACCAGCGTCCAAATAACGCATTGGCATGGCAGATGTCCAAGACGATCGTTCCTGGCTGTGGTGGACATCCGCTCTTATTGCGTCCCCGGTGCCCTCGTCTGGCTCTTGGTGGCCCATCATCCGCCCTTGGTTGCCACCTTGGCCTCCTCTGTCCTCGTCTGCCGCACTGCCGTTCTCTCAATCGAGCCATGACCGTCGCCCCTCTTGCTGGTCGTGGTCTGTCGTCCTCGTCAGGCCCGCGCGGCTCTCACCTTTGCCTTGCCACAACTTGCCAACCCCCTCGAACCCAGACACACAGCCAAGGTCCAAGGCAAGCCCGTCCTCATGGCTACGCCGACGGAAATGCCAACTGGCAACAGTTTGACCGATTTAATATTATCGTAATGCATTATGCATCAAATATGTGATCAATTGGCCGAGCGGTCTAAGGCGCCAGTTTAAGGCACTGGTCTGAAAGGGCGTGGGTTCGAATCCCACATTGGTCATTCTTTTTCCCCGTCGTCACATCGATAGAATTGGGTTCACACACGCGAAAGTCCTTGTCATTGCCTTCATACATCTTCTCGTCTCACTGGCATGACCGTTGGTTGCTTTCAAGTCTTGACAGAAGCTACCACCAAGCACGAGAATAATATATGACTGGTTTAACGACTATCGAATACGTTTTCATCTGCATTGCTGCCATACTATATTATGTCTCCTCGGGAAATTTACAGATCGTCGTGCGAGGTGCAGGCAGAAAGAGTGCTCAAATTGCGGAGACTTTTCGGCGAGTTTGCCGACGCGCACTGATCTCATGCCTTGGCTAATCAAAAAGGATATGCTCCATCGCTTGAGCATTCTCGAAGGGTCGGCCAGGTGGCTTCAATATTTTCGACCAATGAACGGGCAGGAGCACAAATTATCCGGATGTGTTCCGGATCCCATGTTTCTTGAGGCCGCCCAGTTCTCGCACCGACACCGCCGTGAAAGATGACTTGTGTACGACGACGCCACGCATGTGCGGTCATTCACGCTCTTTCTCTCCTTAGATCTGCATTGGACCAGTGTGCATTCCCATCTACTCCGTCCTCCCCTTCCTTGCCATGTTCTTCATGAAGATCTGGGCGTGGATCTCGGGCAAGCCAGCCGACGACAAGAAGACCGACGGCGCGTCGTCGGGTCAAGCATCCACCGCCGTCTCGGAGAATCTGCGCAAGCGCAAGGGAGGCCCCGCGAATGTCATTACCATGGAGTCGACCGCCCAATGGAAGGAGCATTTGGCACTCTCGTCCGACGCCAAGCCCGTACAAGCTTCTCCTGCCTCATCTTCATCGCCCTCACATTGTCTTTTTAGTTGATTGTCGATTTTACGGCGACATGGTGCGGTCCTTGCAAGCGCATTGCGCCGCTCTTTGCGGAATTGAGCGGCAAATTCCCCGACGCCATGTTTGTCAAGGTCGACGTTGATGAATTGGATGTACGTTGCGCCTCTCGTTTAGGTCTCACATGTCCTTTTCTCCCTCTAGGATGTCATGGGCGCATGCGGCGTCCGCGCCATGCCAACGTTCCAAGTGTACAAGAACGAGAAGAAGGTCGATGAAGTCGTCGGCGCCGATTCCTCTAAGCTGGAAGCGATGGTCGCGCGCCACGCACTCTAAAGCATATTGCATCTCGTTTTGCCTTCCTTTATGGACGAACCATGTTGGATGGAGAGATGGGCAGTAGGGACGTTTCCCATGCTCGTGGGCTGTGCGTGTGAAAAGGGTGAAGTTTGGACAAGGGTCACGATTGATGATGGATGCAGCATGGGGCGTCCTGTATTCGAGTGTCTGACTACGTAAACTGCTTCATGAATTCCGTGGCGACGACGCGGCCGCGCGCGTTCAAGTTGATCTTCATTTCGCTGATTTCCTTGTCGATGTCTTCCATAAACTGGATGATAAAGTCCACTAGCTTGTGTTTGTACATGTTTTCCAAGTGCGTGTGGATGATGAGAAAGCTGATCGAGTAGCCCTACATAAGATAACGTCATATGCAGATGTGATGATGACATCCTACGTCAATCGCCTTGCGACGCATGATGATAAACTGCTCGGCGCGCTGCATGAGAAAGCGCGCAAACTTGTGCGTCAAGATTTCTTCGATCTCGTCGGCCTGCTTGATCGAAATGGACACGCGGGTCGAGTTGATGCTGGGCTCGATGCAGATCTTTTCATTTTCGTTGCGGCAGATCACGATCGGGTTCAAGACAAGCTCGCGGCTCATGCCGACCTCAACTTCGGGCTTGTTGTGTCGTTCGACGACCTGCGACGGAAAGTTCTGCAAGCAGAGCGCTGCATCAAGCGTCGCGCGGATCGCACTCAAGTAGGGCGCAAGGGTGTTGGCCTAGGACGAGTTATCTTGTCATCAACACGCGCGGGACGGACGCGCCGTACCATGATGATGCGGGGTCAGCCGACGTCAAGCAGAAGATAATTTGTGCCCCAGATCGGGAGACAACCTCCCATACTCCATATCGAAACATACAGGTTTGAGACCGGATAAAATGGGCTATAAAATGATGTATTCAAAATAGCATCTGTTTATGCCCACTTGCGGGTTCGCTTAAAATAACGCACGAAATATTTTTCGCCTTGAGAGTGACTGAAAATATTCATTTTGTCAGTCTTGGTGGGCGAATTTATTAAAAAAATCGTTCTATGTACCGTATATATACTCTTTAAGGTTAATACAATTTGCATTTTGACAGGTGTACAGTCGATTTGTAAAATCTTTTAAGATATTCTGTTCATAATAAGATACACCGTAAAAGGTGAGTTATTAAATACGGTGAGTTATACTGTACGAAACCGTAATGAAATCCATCGAATTTGGATATCTGGCCAAAATCGATGCATTCCAAATCACCGATCAGGTGCTCTTTGCTCAACTCGTCAACACGATCGTATCGTGTTACTTCCACACGGTGTGGTCAATGTCTTCTTCATGGAGAAAATCGTCGTCCGTGATGAGCCCCGACATGCCATACTTGTCCATGTACTCGTCTTCAGACAAGTGACCGTAGAGGCGGTGCTTGTCATGGACCATGTTTTCCCAATGGTCTTCCAACTGCAGCATGTGCCGCGTCTCGGCCGTCATGAAATGCACGATGATGTTGTTCACGTCGGCAATCATCCAGTCGTCGCAGTCACGCCCTTCCACGACGTAGCCAAAGTTGTCTTGCATCTCGCGGGCTTTCATCTACCATCCCATGTCAGTACACGACGACGACAAAGGACACGGTACCGAAATGATGACCATGTCGGCCATGCGGCGCATGTGGTTGCGGGACCGACCCGTGCAAAACACCATGTGCGACGCCAGGCTGGACTTTCCTTCGAGGTTGATCGAGTAGACATCGATGGCTTGTTCGCGCTCGAGTGCCGGGAGCAATTCCTCCATGGTCAAGTACGTGCTACAGCAAAGATGAGCCTGGGTGAAAGAGAAAGAAGGAGACGACGGACTTGCGAATGGGCGGGATGATGTCGGCATGGCGCGAGCCGGCGTCCGGCAAGGTCCAATCGCTCGAGGCGTTGTCGCCGCCTACGACGACTGTCGACTTGTCTTCGTTTTCGTCGTCGACGTCATCGCGGTGGCCGTTGGGAAAGTTCAGCGGCGCGTCAGGTTCCAAATACATGCGCACGAGTTCGTCGTATCCCTTGGCCGCGTCCTCTTCGGTCCAAAACTGCCCCGCATCGACTTCAATCTGTCCCACGGTCACGCTCGCGCCCCACTTCTTGATGCGGTCGGCGTGGTACGTGACACCGAGGAACGTTTCCGACGGCGTGCCGTCCTCGTCGTCCGCGGCATCGCCGTCTTCATCGTCGTCGTTGTCGACGTCGTCGTCGGCGGCGATCGACGCGGTCGGGTCGACCGTGACCTCATGGTCGTCGGTCTTGGTGCCAAGAAAGTGCGCGTGATGGAGCGCCTGCACGCGCATCGCATGCATGGGGCGCGGCACGAGGAGCATGGTCGACGCACGGACATGCAGGCGGCGCGTGTGCGGGAGTTGGCGCGCGACTGCTGTGGCGAGGTGCTTGACGCGAGCAGCCATCAGCATCATCGTCGTTGAAGAAAGGACTCGAAATCGGATTTCTTTCTCATTGGTGCGGGAACGATTGGCGAATGGTATCCGGATGAAATGCCGGATACAAATGACGGTTTCAACATCGACGTTGACTTGCGAGTAGTATAACATACAAACACCAAGGTTAAAATGAGTCGAAATAGTTGGACTATGTGCGCATGTGGCCTTTTCGACCGCATGCATATCCAAGATCTCGGCTTGTTCTTCTTTGACGGCGGGGAGCAAGGGCGCTCTCTTCGTCGGGGATGCGTCGGTCGCCGCTCTCGTCCTCGTCCTCGACGCCACCGCCCATCTCAATCCACGCAGCGCCACCCGCGCTTCGTGTCCAAGTACACGATCAATCGTTCTACTTTGAACCATCGCCCCACGGCATCACGATTGGCGCCGACGCGACGAGCCATTTGCGCTTTGTCCACGACCTGGGCGTATGTGTCCTCACATGACGTGATAAACCTCACGTGCTTGTTGGTAGGTGGACCACCACCACGCGACGCTCGAGCAGACGCCCCTCCGCGGCATCTGGGTCTTTGTCGATCACAGCATCCATGGCACGTATGTCAACTTTCACGAGCGGCTCCATGCCGATGCTCGGGTTGTACGCGACGGCGATCGCTTTACCATTGGCACGACGTCGTTCTCGGTCCATTTCCACAGTTCAAGACACCAACAAGTGATCGTGTCTCCGACGCCATCATCTGCCCCGACCGCGTTTCTCTCGCCGACGCGCGTCCCGAAATCGACCATGCTCGTCCCCGCGTACACCAATTCGCCCGTTCCGAAACACAAAAGCAGCAGCGCGCACAACAAGTCGGCGCCGTCCAAGTTCTCGTTTGATTCAACGACGGACGATGCCGCGCGCGCTGCGTCGCCCGCCGCGCCGCCGCCGCCCGCCATTCCGCTCGAGTACTCGGCGTCGCCGCCTGTCTCGTCGGGCATGCACTACCCACCCCACGCCGCCACGACGGAGCGATCGTCCCCTCCTACCTTTGTCTGTCCTTCTCGTCGTCGAGTCGAGTCTCACATCGTCGTCTAGGCCAACAAACCGTCCAAACGCGACGACCTCCGCATCCACGTCTCCAAGAAGATGGCCAACTTGATCCCAAAGCCGACGGCGCCGCCGCCGCATCCGCTGCCCATGTCCCCCGTTCCCCAAGCGGCGCTGCGGCACCAACAGCATCAGCTCCAGCTCCAAGTGACCAAGAAAACAAACGAAGCTGCGTGGCTCCACCAACAACAGCGCGACTACCTTCAGGGCTATCATTCGACGACGACGACGACGCGCAAGAGCTTTACCCTCGAGATCCCGTCGCCACCGCCGCCCCATGCGTCTGCCCGCGGCGCCGCGGCGTACGTCGTCGACCTCCTCTCCTCTTCATCGTTTCCTCATCTCGACCAGACGCCACGAATTGGACCGCGTGGACGTCCTCTCGAGTGTCAGCAGCGGCGCGCCGACGGAAATCGCGCACTTTCGCGAATCGGTCCGTGCACTTGCCAGTGACTCGCGTGCATCGTCGTCATGATGTGTTGTGCGTAGATGGAATCCCTCTTGTCGGACGACGAGGATGACGACGAGAGGGACGACGTGCGGTGCGTACCGTCGTCGGTCGCCGCCGCCGCCGCGGGATCCTTCCTTGACGTGGCCCATCTCCGCCGGTCCTTTGACACGCTCTTGAACAAACCGCTCCATCGACGGCCCAACCCACCACCGCCAGAGCCCGACGACGACCCCCGCTTTGTCCGACTCAAGCAGCGCGTCAAGACCGCGCCGATACTTCCCCATCACATCTCGGCGCTGCATTCGCCCTACAAGAGCGCCAAGCACCGTGCGCACCATAGGAGCAGCCATGACGACGAGAAGAGCTTCTTTCGCGAGGCGGCGCCCAGTCCAACCCATTTTGATTATACTGTCTAATACCAACCGTGGATACGTTCGAGTGCCGCGGCGATCGTCCATCATCATGCGGCAGGAGCAACACTTGCGTCTCCCGAGAGCGCATGCACCGCCCACGAACGACTGCAATGGCCCAACGTCGCTTGAGAGACCAAAGAGACGTCGAGTCATTGGGTTTGGAACCCCAGCGACGTCGCAGTGGCATGGAGCCTGCCATCACCCAACGCGCTGCCTTCCATGCCCCCGTCCTTTTCATCGTCCCTGGGCGTCAACCTCTCGACATGCGTCCATGGTGCGTCCTAGGATCTCGTCATATCGTCCAAGCAACCCATTCCTTGGAGCATCCTTCCATCGTCGGATCTTGGTTCCGAGAAAGAAATCCAGCTTCCAATGTCGATCCTTGCGGTTGTAATGGCCTGGTTGTCATCGATGTCACGAGCACATCCGCGTCGCATGGGCCAATCAGAAGCGAGCAATTCCGCATCCCTGTCATCTGATTGGCTGGAGGCACACGCGGATGTTTCCGCAACCTCCAACTGCAAGGGCGTTAAATCGATTTAACGCCTCTCTTGCATTTCAGAACAACGTTCCACGGCGTGTTTATGGCCCGCGTTCGCGCGCCTCTGCCGCCTTACTAGAGACGTTAAACACTTTAACGTCGTGGGTTTATGCGTATCCGGATGGGTATACCGGATACGATAAAAATAGACTAGTACGTACTAGGATGACAAATCCGCCGCCGACTTGTAAAATCAATCTCACACCACTCGACAACAGCTTGCGCGCATTCCCGTTCGGAAGCATCGATCGCCGCTCACGTGTCATCGCCGCCGCTGTTGTTGGAGACTCTCATTATCCATTTGTCCGTCCGACAACCCATCGGCACCCCACCTCCATCATAACAGCCTCGGCTTTCCTCCCACCCTCGACCTCGACCTTCAACGTCGTCGACGCACACAGCAGCTTCATGCAAACGTCGGGCGAACAGTCGGCCGAAGTGCCCAAGCAGCAGCGCAACAAGAGCATGCATTCCATCGACAAGACGATGCTGTCATCGTCCATGCCGCCACCGATCGAAATTGAAGAATGCACGCCCGTGGAACCCGTCGGCGGGCGGCGCGAACGCCGACAAAGCGTCGAACTCGTCTATGGCGACATGGACGACAGCCCCAACAACAACGCCGAGACCCCGAGCAGTCCCAAGAAGGGAACGTGTGTCGTCCACACGCGATGCACCGACCACGTCAAGCTCTGTCTCTGCGAAGTGAAGCGACACAAGGACCTCACGTCGTGCTGGTTGGTCTCGGGCGGCGTCGTCTACGACGTCACGAGCGTCATCCAGCAACACCCCGCCGGCACGAAATGCATCTTGCGCAAGGCAGGCGGCATGGACTGCACTCAGGACCTG
This sequence comes from Aphanomyces stellatus, assembly GCA_009835185.1. Taxonomy (NCBI): domain Eukaryota; phylum Oomycota; class Saprolegniomycetes; order Saprolegniales; family Verrucalvaceae; genus Aphanomyces; species Aphanomyces stellatus. Next base: position 15,161 of record VJMH01000104.1, read on the forward strand.
CGCTTCCACTCCAAGGACGCCCAGCGCTGTTGGAAGCAATGCGCGGTCGGGAAGCTGTTGCCGTGTGGCGACGACGCCCCCGACAGCGCCGGCGCGTCTTGCGCGATCATGTAGACCGAGTGGTCTCTTTATTTATTGCCGCCGCCGTCGTCGTCGCGCGCCAAGGATGTACCATACTAACACGACAGCAGCCCCCTGGGGGTTTTACGTTCAATATTTGTTGTGCTAGACATCAGGCTCACAGCCTGCCAATGGCATGGTGGATGACGTTGCCGCGTCACAGACATACCACCAGGATTGACTTGGGGAAGCCCCGATTGCGTATGCATCTCGTCGTCAAGGTCGAGTGCACACGCATGCATGGGGCTTAGTCGAAAATGGGCGTCGCCGCGGCGGCTTGGTGAATCGAGTCGCGCAGGCATGTGGTAAAGACTTCGGGATTGTCCATAAAGACTTGGTGGCCCGCCGAGGGAATTTTGTGCAATGCTGTGTGTTGGGTCAACCCTTGCATGACCTACTCCTAACGTCAACTAATTGGTACAGAGAGTATACAGACGACCTTGACAGCATGGGCAGCATTCATCCAGTCGACGCCATCTTGGCCATAGCTAGTCATATCGTCGTCAAGGAGAATTCTGTACTCTGTAGTACATAAACGAGATGGGCATCGTCAGGCGGGTCGGCACGAGCATGTCCTTGAGTGGGCGTTTGGCATATGCGCGCTGAGAGTACATATGTGAAGTGGCGCAACGACATCTCTCTGTACACGTACAGGCAGCAAGTGAGTGTACATGCCCACTTCCCCGGATCGTTTCCCGGCCCAGTTGTGGTAGTTGTACTCGACCATCATCGAGAGATCGAGGACGCCACGCTTGATCGCGTTGGTCGAGGGTTGCCGCGAGAGCCGCGCCGCCAAGATCAGGTGCATCAAGCGCGGGCCAAGGGGGCCGGCATTGCGCACCAAATCCTAATACACGCACCGTTTTCACAATGAATCAGGTGCGATCGAAGATACCATCGGCGTCCATTCCAGTGCCCAGAGCGCGTTCATGAGCCAATGGGGCTCGCTTTCGGGCAATGGAATTCCACACGGTGAAATGAGCACCAATTGCTACCGTGGCTTTGTCATCATCGTCACCAAGATTGGAATGATGTACCTCGACACGGGTGGGATACCGCAACGCGTAATGCGTGGCAAACATGGCCTACAAGGGATGATGACGTGGCAGCGTCACAGCATTTCCTACGCCCATAGAATGGCCACAGAGGACAAAGCTGTCCAATTGCATGGCGTGGCGCCACTGTTCCAACCCTTGGACGTAAAACGCATCGGCTTCGTCCCACTAGTCACGGTAAGGGATAACAAGTCGACTAGCCCCGACAATATACCGTTTGAAAATTGGTCGCGGGCCGGTCGGACCGACCACAGCCGAGCCATTCGACAGCGTACTGAGGCACAACATTCACAAAACGAGACCAAGTCGAGGACGTACAATGTTGAAATGCTCGGCCAAACCAAAGAGACTCTACAGAGTACATACACCTTGAAAGGATCCAACAATGTACAATGTACCGCCGCCCACAATGCATTTCCGCCAGCGAATCCGTGCACGAGGACGACATTGAGGGGCCTCTTCTTGCTGGTTGTTTGACCAGTGTATGGCACATGCACCGTGCCAATGCCGGCAACCACTCGCATGTGGTAGGCTGGAGTCGTCCGTTCGTTATCGTTGCTCGGGTTGTGCGTTCGAAGCGCATGGTGGTAGATCGCCTCTTCGACATGGGTCAAGGCGGCGGGCGACGCGGGAATCCAAAGCGAGTGCGCGCAGATGAACGTCCAAACGACCGCGATGCCGCAGACGACGACGAGCGCATCTACATGCCAGATGAGACCAGATGCAAGAAGGAAACGGGAAGACCGAGGATTGCAGAAGGACCAAATCCATAGTGACGGCGCGCGACGGCGTACGCGAGGAAACCCACGACGGCGGCAAAATGGACGCCGAGGACACGAGAGCTGAATGTGAGGAAGCAGAGTGTGGCGGCGGCGACGACTGGTATGTCGTAGATGGGGTCGTGGACGAGAAGCGAGACGAGGAGGACGGCGGCCACGGAGACGAAGGCGGCAAAGCGCACGGACTGCCCAAGGAACCAACTGATGGAGTAGAAGAGCGCAAGGACGGGGAGGAGCAGCAGCGCCGCGGCGCCGCCGGCGATCACGCGGACCCACATTTGGTGAAATGAAGGCTCTGGAAGGTTGGGATTTGATCAAGATGGGATTGGATTGGTCGATTTATAGCCAATAGAAGTAGTTTATTCGAGGTGTCGGAGTCGGATTGGTGAAAATATCGGCGTATACGAAACACCGCAAACAACATTCCCGAATGTGGTACACCTTTGGGAATGCTCACCGGCGAGGTTACCTAGGTGCCGCGACGGTGGCAGGCAGTGGATTAGAATCAGAATCAGTTGCGACACCATTCCAGCCACAAACAAGGTCACCAGGTTCAAATCCAGCGACCAGGGTCTCCAAACGACACCGAAATTCTGACGATGGGCTCGAGTGTGAGACTGTGACGCATAGGCATCATCATCGGCATCATCATCGTGAATGTCGTACGTCGTCAACCCCATTTTGATCGGGGCTGCACACAAAAAAGCAGTGGAATGTTCCACGATGGACTTGACTGCCATGTTAAACTGTCCGATTGAATCACTGCATTGGGTGTGGGGGCTTTGCAATTCCAAGCGATATAGAGACATAGCAGTTGCGTCATTTGTCCTGGCAGGAATCAAGCGCCCAATGATAGAGTAGATGGTGACGCGACAGCGTGACGCGTGACGCGTGTGGCGTGGTTTGGTTGCGACGTGCCCGTCAAAAAATCGTTGGATAGTAATTTCATCCAATCATACGACAGATAATAGATCATCCGACGTATGATTGGCCAAAAACGACACTTAATTTGGACCGATGCCACGTTTCATTCGCTACTTTCGAAAAAGATACTCCGGAGTATACACTTTGTGTCGTCTGATTCTGTTTCGACCCTTGCGAAAGCATTTGCATGTCAATTGTTTCAACTGTGACTTTCTGCCCACGAGCCCAGCATCCCATGGACAAAGGTTGAACTACACATGAAAAGGCTTCGTGGGCAAACTTTCAGGGTGGGTACACTGGTGGAGAATTGGAGGATGTGAGAACACATTTTAAGCATCATGCGCACGCCGCGGTGCCATTTCCCCCGTACAGCAACTATCCAAAGAGCACCAGTCAAATTTGGAGTGCAGACGTTCGACATGACCTGCTTTCAAACCCTAAAAAAATATACCAAGTGTTGAAATCTGGATTACTACTTTGACAAGCCAAGACCAACAGGATACCAGTACGTAGTATGCACCCTTGTAAGTTTGTCTCTTTTTTAAAAGAGTCAAACTGTTAAAACAGTAGCCGTCAGTTGATACTCCCGAGTACTATAGTATCATTCGTGGTCGTTGCCACAACAGAATACATGTCCGAGGACAAAGCAAGGAAACACATTTGGAAATCAATTCATGCCTCTATTACAATTGGCAATTGAATCCATAATAAATACCTGTCCTCATGCGAGACTACCCCGTGATAAAATAATCTAGCATCGCACATTCTTCGATCGTGAAATCGACTTCACACCCGCAGTAGTCGTCTGCGGTCCACCATTCGTCGAATTTCACATCCCCTGCCATGTCCATCAGGCTTTCCGTGTCGTCTTGGCCACTCGTCGACGACGACGCGTCACCGTGGCGCTGGCAGAACCCACCGGAGCGTGCAAATGCCGGACACGCATCGACTTTGCACTTTTGACCTCCGCCGTGGCGCACACAGCGGTGGCGGGCGTGGGCGACCTTGTTGCAGCCATCCACTTGGCAGGTCTTTTTGGTGGTTTTGGGGCCATGTTTGCAGCAAAAGCCCTGGGATCGGACGTTGGCGTCGCA
>VJMH01000105.1:0-20389 GCA_009835185.1 Aphanomyces stellatus
CACCGTGGTTGGTTGCGCATCCAACCACGAGGGAAAGAGGGATGGCGACTCGTCGTGCAGCCAAAGGCTGAGCCGCATGAGGCCAGGCAGAGTTTGAGCCGCCATCCGTTTGAGCTAGATTTCCAATCAATCGACTGAGCATGGACATACTCGACCTCGTATTGCGGGGACTGAAAGCACAAGTACGCGTGCGAGACGTAGGCGTGCCAGAACCGTCCGAGCGGGGTCTTAACGTGGGCCAAAATGCAATGCGCGGGCTGGCGAGCCACCTTGTCGTCATGCCCAGTGACCCACGAAGCCAGCGGCGCCATGTCGGTCGCATACACATTGTCGTAGCGATTATACTCGTCCACGCTGCGCCACTTGTGGTTAGGGGAGTTTTGAAAATGAATGGCTGGCGTACGTTTGTGCATACGCTTGGAATGCGCGGATGGGTTTTGTGGGCTGCACCAAGTAGGGCGAGGCCCAACAAAGTCGGTTCATCCCGAGCACTTGGACCAGACATTCGATGCTCATGAGTCGACCTTCCATTCGCTGCCAGAAAAAGTCGCGTTGGTTGACATCAGGATGGGGCGTGCATGGCAGCGCGAGCGAGTCGAGAATCGAGACCAGGAGCGGGATGGCGTCGGTGTGCGCGATGCTGAGTTGCGCCAACGCGCCAATTAAGTCTTGAGAGTTGGAATGAGTCTGGCCACAGACGAAGAGCGACCAACCTGCGCTCTTTTGTCGGACGGTCGACGCGACATGCATCACGTATTTCTCGCACGTGGGAAACACAACTTGCCAATGTTTGACCAAAAACGAGAGCGGAATGTGCGGCACGAGCTGCGCCGCGACGTCCAACAACCCTAAACAACGTCAACGCGACGTGGCGGCCGCTCTACCTTCGGCGTGTGCGGCAGGCAACACTTCGTGCGGCGAATACAAGTTGAGCTTGCTAATCACTTCTTGAAACGTTGCTATCTGCGCAAGTCGTCAATTGACGGTGGTACATCGCTGCTGACACTCGACCTGCGTGAACGCATCGCTGAGGGCGACGTAATGGATCAGCGCGGCGGTGGCGTTTTCGCGAACACTGAGCTGGGTATGGTGCATGGCTTGGTAGACGGCCTAGATATTCAACGTCGGCACAAGGTCAAGTGGATGATGGTCGTACGGGTTTGAGCTCACAGAGAAGCACGGCCGGGAGGTACTGCATCGAGTGCGATCCCATGCAAAACCCCGATGGCGGTTGCTTTTGGAATTGCGTCAAGAGGGCGGCAACAACTCCAAATGCGCCGTCGAGGGCCTTCCAGTCGACTCTGTCGTCCGTGGATGGTTGCTTGCAGAGTTGAAGGACATCAGTCAAGATGGCTTCGACGTGCAGCCACGGCAGTTGCGGGAGGACGCGGGCGACGGCGGCGGCCGTGTCCTTTCGAATTTGCGACCACATGTCGGTGGCCAGTACGTGGACGCACCCGACGACTTGGGCCGTCGAGAGGCTCTAGACCGAGACGTGTCACGATGACAGATCATCGTGCGTCTCTCACCGGCTGTGTGAGCCACGAGAGAGCCAGCTTGGCGAGTTTACTCCGTGTGGACGGGTCCTCGGTGTCTTGGATCGCGTCAAGAAGGATCGAATAGTCGTCGGCCGATGTCAACGTGTGGCCACGCACGTCCAACGTGAACCTACAACTCAGTATGACAGACCCGACGACTGTCGACTGTACGTTGGCTGCGCGATGGCCTGAAGCAGCGACTGCATCGACATGGAGCCATTGTTGGCCACAGGCGTGAGCATCGAACGAGCCGCGCGCATGGTTTTACGCTGGCGCACCGCTTGGGAGAGGAGCCGTTTCGGTTTAGTAACTGCCGACGACGATCCACCTTTTGGACTCGTTGGCCAACAAGATGGATTTGACTACCGTTGTGTGTGGTATTAGAGTACGACAGCATACGTCACGACTATATCAATATGCACGACGCAAGTGGCTAGGTCAAACTAGTTGTTGTTTGAAGTGTACATTGAGTTGGTTCTTTCAAAATGCAAGCACATTCGAATCGAGAATCGTCATTTTTGCGACTTGTTTCATTTGGTTTGGACTCTTTAAAATTCAAATGCAAGATCCCATCAACAATATACAACCGATGCTACCTATCTACCTCATCGCTGTTTCCTCCATTACACGCAAGGACGAGGATCCCAGACCATTCGAACGCTCGTTCTGAAGGTACAAAACTCATGACTAGTATCTAATACTAGTATCTAATACTAGTAACTGTTGCTCTAACTCATAGCAAGATTTACGATAAAATATAACAAGTAATGCAGGGGTACGTGTCCGGGACGCGCATTCGTACTTCGAAGTAGAGCAATCCAATCATGTCTGTTAACAAAACTTTGTTGTGGCCAATGAGAATGGGTTCTTAGTGTACTTCGAAGTTCAATACGTTGAATTCCGACGCAGCCAGCACAATCCATTTTCAATCAAAGCGATGTCGTCGTCGACCCAAGAGGATGCGACCAGTGGGGATCCTTGGTACGCCAATGAATCTGTCCTCGCCCAAGAAGTAGCGCGCGCCATCGCTGGATACAAGGGCCGATTCGCAGCCGGGTGTCATGTGATTCCGCAAGGGTGGGTCGTCTACGATGTTTACGAGGATGACATCGAGACTGCGTTGGACGTGCCCCACGCACGGCTTCGATTCCACGTCGAATCGTCGTGTGGGTATTTTACTCGCCCCTCCGTCAAAGCCGTTCGAAGTCGAATTCGCCAACTCTGTCAAGTCGTAGTCGACGACGACAACGACGAGGGCGACACTGGAATCCTCGCGTGTTTGCAGCCGTCCTTTTACTACATCGAAGTCGCCATCGAAGATGCCGTGGGCGTTCGATTTGAGTTGGATGTGCTTTTGAACTATTGCTCGGCGGATGGGGGCAAGGAAGCTGCGGGGTGTGTGTGGGACCGCCACACGGGGAAACTTGTTGGCCACTGGCCAGGCAGCTACCTCTCGGTTGAGATGACATGGATCGATGCAGCTATGGCAGCTCGCTTTGTGCCCCATCCCGCGGATGTGATCCCGACCACCGAAGACAAAATGTACGAAGCGTCAGACCACGACACAACGTTTGCGAGCTTGTGTCCGCAAGTGCCAATCTATTGCAGCCTCGCCGATGGCCAGAATCAGCTCGAGCTTTTGGTTGTCACGGTGATCAACCTCGCTTTCGACGAGCGGTGGTTCCCACAACGCGTGCCACGGACCCTTTTGGACAATGCCAAAGCGGCTTACTTCAAGACTGTGTTGGGTGGAGAGCATGAATGGGCAACCCAGCTGGCCAGTGAATACCTCTACCTCGCCTTGTATGTAGACCAAGATGCGACAAAGTACTACTAGCACTTCTCGTGGGTATAGATCGTTAGAGCTGGGATCACCAACAAGTCCAACAATATTTTGATTTATGCCATGGGGACAGGTATACATTAACAAGCCAAACGGGTTGGTCGCCGGTGCATGTCTCGAGTTTACAAGGATACTGAGATTGACAAAAATGTTTAAAGTCAAATTTTATGGTCTTGAGAAACCCCTCATCACTAATTCCCTATTCCGAACGCATATCCGCCATTGGTTTGAAGTTTGAAACCAAATATGCAACAAATTGTCTTAACTTCAGACACCTCGTGTCAACAACGCACGATTGTTGATCTTCTTTCGCACAATGTGGGTCACGAGTCCGTCTTGGCCATCTTGTTCCAAGTGACGGAGGAGGTCGCAAGCACAGTCGTGTGATACGAGTGCCAAGAGCCATCGAATCATTTTTTCACAGCCACTCGAAGCCGCATAGTTGATGTATGCGGTCAATTCGGGGTTCGAAAAATACACTTGGAGGGTTTTCGCTCTCGTACTGGCGTCGAGGGCTATCTCGACACCCTCCACACACCCACGATCGACGAGAAAGCTCAAAACATCCACGCGAACATGCTCAATGGCGCGTTGCACAGCCGATAGCGTGCACCCGACTGTAGGGTAATGGTGGTGCAGCCAATGGAGCATGTCCAAATGACCGTATTCCGAGGCGGTGTCCATGGCATGGGTCGTACAAGTTAGTTGGAACCGCAGACTCGCTTGGTTGTCGTGCATTCATTGGGCAGCTTGCACGTTTCCACTGGACGCGATGGCATCCAACGGTGTTTGCATGTGTCGATGGAGGAATGGAAGGTGCTCAAGCTTTGCCGTCAACCCGTACAGCTTGCGGTCGCGCAAAAATTGGACGACGTGGAATTGTCCAGCCCGCATGGCATCAGCATTGTGAACCATGGCGTGGGGAATGACGGCGTTGGGGTAATTCGAATGCACAAACGCTACAATGTCGACAGGCCCTCGAGAGCCCGATTGAACGCGGCAGTTGTGCACCCTTCACCTCGATTGGCATGCAGCCAGCGTACCATGTCCAAATGGCCATTGCGCGAGGCTTCGTCCATGGCATCGTTCGTACATCCTTCGTCTCGGTGGGTGTGCAGCCACGCTACCATCTCAATGTAGCCGCGGGCCGATGCTTCGTCGATGGCATTGGTCGTACAAATGTACGTCCCGAGGTCGTGCAAGTGCTGCACGAGCGGCAAACTGCCACCAGAGGCTGCCACGTCAATGGAGAGACTCGATTTGTCAAATCCACGATCGAGCAAGGCGAGGGTGAGGCCATGCAGCCCTCCTCGGGCGGCATTGGCCACAAGCCACCGTTGCAGACCGACACTGGGCAGACCAACACTGATGTGATGGTCCAGGTAATACATGATGATGTCTGCGTCATGAATGAGAAGGGCGTGGGCCATGAGTTTCAAACCGCAATTGTCTGGGACGTCCCATTCTTCGTGAAGGTACCGTATCATGCGGAGGTTGCCTGGTCGGATGGCGGCATGCATCGTGTGAAGGGGAATGACATCGCGGAAGCCCCAAGTAGACATCCATTCGAGCACATGGAGATGGTTTCTCTCAACGGCAATCCAAAGGAGCGAGGGCCAAGGAAGGAGGAGGCCATTGTCGTGTCGGGTGGTCTGGAACCACTCCAAGAGCACAACGTTGCCCGACCAAGCAGTGTACTCGAGGACAGTGTCGTGCAAAAAGGGCAAACACTCGATCAATTTCGCAAGACGAAACATGCCATATGCGACAAGCCACGACGAGATGATGGTATCCAAGTCGTTCGTCATGATGCGATTGTAGTCGTCGAGAGTGAGAGACGAAATGTGGATTCCGCGGTCGACGTGGTGCCGTCGCGGGATATGGACATGGAGAAAGGGATGCATGTCGTGGCAGACGCCATCTTGGTAACGCGAGATGGAAGCCAGGAGGTCGGGCAGGAGCAACACGCGACCAAATGCGTTCTTTGTCGTCACTGCCATGGTGGAGGGGCAATTGCAAGTGCCAGTGCGTTGGATTCCAGAGTAGGAGTGAAGGTCACTATGATTAATGGTGCCTCATGGACGTGGATGAACACAAAGTGCGGCAGCTGATCCACAGTGTATTGTTGCAAAATTGCGTAACGAACGATTCAAAATACAATTACCCGCCAAAAGGGGGGTATTATTCCACATTCAATTGACCCAGGGCAGTCTGAATGCCACCGTATAAAATATTGCTAACACATTGCAGCCGATGAAGCAGGAGTGGCAGCTGTAGTTTGAGCTGCTGTTATTGTTACGAGGGTTATTTTCCTCAGCATGCCAAGGTGACGTTGACCAATGCTTTCGAAACTGTGCGTGGGCTCCACGGATCAAGGCCACTGTTGGCCTCCACGACGTAGTCGTCCCCAATACCCAGAGCTCCGTATGCCGAGAGTGGTCGCTGAAGCGGCCCGGCGTGAAAATCCATGGAGTTGAACAAGGTATGGCAGTGACTGCAGCCAAGACTCGTCAACGAGAACATCATTTGTTCTGAACTGTATGGTTTGGTCAATTGATGTCGACTGCTTGGTAGAGGACCTTCAAGCTCTCAGCAACGACATTAATTCACTGGCTGTCGTCAAATGCCTTGAACAATTGGCCACAAAATCAAAAATACTTGGACTTGGCCAAGTTCGAGAGCATACCAGAGTAGTACAAAAAGACAACTTCGTGTTGATTGCAAGAATTTTGATGGCCATGGTAATGTCCTCGGGCATCCAATTCGATTGGTCAAAATAGTCCACGCAAGACGCGTGGAGATACATCGAGGGATAGAGTTGGGGACACCCAACTAGGCTCCAAATGGCAGCTTTTGGTGGCATAACCCATGTAGTGTTGGCGGGTCACAACGGAAAAGACATCGTTGAGGACGTAGACAAACCAACACATTTCACCCGATGAGAGGATCATCATAGCCCAGTGGGGTGAAATGGCTTCAAATTGTGCCTGTCGTTCCACATCATCCCTTGGATAATGGAGGCATAAGCGACGACTTGGTCCTTGAAATCATGGCACTCAACATCACATTGATACAGTTGGCAACCCTCGACGGTGTTGACTTTGTCTTAACCGAGCCTTTGATGGTCCTTGCCACCGCCAACCCGTGGACATTTTTTGGCTGGTCTTGTCTGGATTGGCCAGCCCCTTCTTTTGCTTCGTGGGATCACCGCCATTTGTCTGCTCTCAACGGCTTCGTTGATCTTCACACGACCGCATGGACTGATGCGTTTGAAAAGCCGTGTCAAACACAGCCGCGCAGTCGCCAATTGTGGTTTGACATGGTAAACACAATGGGAGCATGACTTTCGAAACGTGACAGTCAAACACCCAGTGCATGGCAAATCGAATCGAGAGTTATGATAGGTCGATCGTAAAGGGTACTTGCGCGGTACAATCGTCGTAGTATCCAAACGGCGGTTGGACAAAGGGCTGTGCAAATCCAAATGGACACAAGGGATTGCCACCGTAAAATTCGAATCCAGGTTGCATCCAAGTCGATGGCACAGGATCGACCGTGGTAGTTGGCATGTGGTTATGACTGGTCAAGTCACTTTGCAATAGTTGGTTGTGCCACGTTTAAACCGAGCGGAGCAAGAGCTGTGGCTTGGGCACCCATTTGGCATCAACGGCTGTAAATGGCCCAAGAAAAGTTCGAACAAGAGCAACGACTGGCGTCGGAGCTGGGTTCAACAACGTCACATCCCAGCTCCACCCAAGGGCATGTACACTATTGTTGACTTGACGAATCAATTTACAGCCCGCCTGTTTGCACCAGTTGATATCATTTAAAATCCCATTGTTGGCATAACTTGTCGTCCAACTGGCCAATCGCGGGAAGTTTCTTTGTGCGAACCGACTGGGCATACCCCAAGACATTTTGGATCAAGATGGAGTCGTCGAGGCCGTCGCGCACGTCGTTGCGCCACGTGTCGATGCGTTGATTGGTCCAAAACGCAACTTTGTATGGGCAGCCATTTGAACGTTCGCATGCCTTGCACCCATGACGCATCTCGTGGCAACGTCAATAAGGGGGACCCCGTGATGTACACAATACCCGAGAGTTGGATGATGGCTGGCCTCGCTGAAGGGCTAACGGGAGGCCTAGCGACGAGTTCCTCTCTCGGGTGCATTTGCATCGTGGTTGGACGTCGTATGGCCGACTCCAATGGCGGTTTCGCACGAAACTGTTTCAGAGACAATTCCTTCACCAATTACCGCCGTAGCAAAGTGTAGCAGTCGGTGCTGCGCCTGGACTGTGCATTCCTTGCTTGTGTTTGCAACGCACATGCTTTGGACAGGCAAAATACAACGGCAAATTGGAGTTTTTCAACAGCCGTTCCACACGAAATGGTCCATTTGTATGATCCCGATGTTGAGGAGGTGCAACGGTGGTGGAAACGTCATACATAGGACATTCTCCATGTTTCGTACTGTTGCGCAAGAGAGAGAGAGTGACCGCCTCAGCATTCGAACCTGACATTGAAAAGTCGGGATTCATTGCTTTCGAGTGAGCGGTTGGTGCCAACATTGAACAGGTTGCGCACCGTTCCTGCCAACAGAGGATACGAGTACTCGATACAACAGCGTTCATCGTGGCATCTCTAGTCTCTACAAGCTACGTGGTGTGCGTGTCGACTGCGATGGCATGTTGCAGATGGAGAGGTATCATAGCGTCGATACTAGGATCAGACACCATGATGCGCCAAGACTTGATGTCGAGAGCTACGACCCGCCCATCCTTTATGGGCAACGCCAGGACACCATTCAAGACAGCTGACGCGCGGTCCAAGTGGTATGTCCCCGCCACAATCCATTCGGTGTGGTCGAAATGGTACCTAGCCGACGCGTGGAGTAAATACGAATGGCTGGGCAGACGTGGTGCCGAACCACGTTGGAGCCATCGCTCTACGACGAATGCCACGAGGCAACAAATTGCCGCCAAGAGAACGAGGCCGTAAAATCGACTGAACCGACCAATGGCGAGCGTGCCGCTGGTGCAGTCCACTTGAAAGTCCACGACTGGGATTGTGCAGCAGCGATCAATGGCCACGTCATGTTGCACAGGCTGGACAAAGCTCCAAATGGACGCCGAGAGGTATACGAACGAGGTGCATTTGATGGCGTACCCGCTCGTGAATTGCTGCGTCGCGATCGAAAAGAGGTCGTTGACAACGTAGACAAACCAGCAGATTTCCCCGGACGAGAGCAGCGTGGTCAGCCAGTGGCGCGATTGCGTTTGGAACTGCGACACATACGCGCTATTCTCGGGCCGCGTGAGCATCAGTGTTGCCGTCGAGAGCAAGCAGATGGCCGTGACCCCACGGAGAACCAAGAGCGGTCGACCGATCCAAACAAGTCCCGTTACGCGGTTGAATTCAAACATGTTCCAGCCTTCGATGTGGCCGCGGTTGAGCACAACGGAGAAACATGCGAGACCAGCGACACACATCAAGACAAAGGTCACGTATTCGAGGACACTGCGGATGTAAAACGCAACGTTCACGGGGATTTCCTCGGGGTTGGCCAGCATGAGGCTGTAGCTGCGCGCGCCGGATACGAGCGTCGCACCGTTCGTCTCGCCGTCAAAACGAACCAATTCGCGCGAATTTGTGACCCAATCAAACATGTACAGCCACGCAAAGAACTCAAACGTGGAGTTGTCAAACACGTCGACGACGGAAAAATAGAGTTTGCGGGAATTTGGGTCGTAAATGTACTGCATGAATTGGGGACGCAGGGTCTCGTGGGTACTGCTTTTGACCGCGCGGGCCATGGTTTGCAGTGCACTCGTTTCGACCACGACACTCTTGAGGTATGGATACACAGTCGTAATCAACTCACGACACGGGAGTGGGGCCAAGAGCTCGTGGCTGCACGTGTCATTCGACACCAAGTGTGAGTCGGTCGCTAGCAGAGCGGCCATGATGGTCAGTTTGGACGGTGAAATGTCTTCGACTGCAATGGACGAACACCGTCCATCCGATGTGAAATAATTGTTGATGCCAAGTCTAGACCCGCCATTGATTTCGCACATGCAGTTGCCACCGTGGTGCCATAAGCTTTTCCACGCGACGGGTTGGGGCCGAAACGAGCCAAGCCATGAAGCGTTGATAAGCATTGGAAGCGCTGAGTGATTTGTAGCCAAGGCAGTATGAATCGTGTTCACCGTTTCCTGATACAAAGCTTTTAGCTCTGGAGGCGGACTCATCCGCTTCATCGTGATGGTGCCAAACGGACCCAAGAACGTGCGCGTGAGCATGGTAGCGTACGTCCAAGGCGACGGCACAGTGCCGTTTCGAATTAAGACTGTTTCGACGCTGCGATTGCCAAATGCAAATCGACTGCTCGTGCGTATGAGACTAGCTCCTCCAACACCGGACGTTGCATTGCTGGTCACGGACCAAAGTAGATTTGCAAGTGGCCATTGCATTCGAAACGACGTTGGCGAGGGCAACTGAAACTCACCTTTTGTTCGTTTCAGCGTCAAGGGGTAATCCAAGCCAAAGGCATTTTGAATGGAAAACGTTTCGACGACGCCCAATCGTTTAAAGTTTTGCCATTGAGGGGTAAACACCGTGATGTTGTGTGACGCCCAGTAGCCGACTTCTTGGGCAATGGATAGCGAATTGGATTGCGCGATGTGTATCCATGCGTTGCCTTCGCTCGTCTGACCAAGGTGCGCAAAGATGCCTTGTTCCAACGAGTCCCCCCAGCACACCATCAAGTCGCGCCAATTGGCATTTCGAAACAGAGATTCGAGGAAATTGGCGCCGTCGTTGAGTTCTTGCTGGCATTTTAGCTGGCGATCTGCTGACACGGCTACGGACCACCGCTGGGCAAAATCAACAAAGCAATACGCGGCTGAGATCCACGGTAGCTGGCAGCTATCCATGGTGCGCAAGCCCGTCACGACTGCCGAGAGGGTGTTGACTTCCGATTGAATGTTGGCAGCATAGAGCGACGCTGCGACAATTGTACTTGTGTTTTTGTCGTATCGTTGCCAGAAATCGCTGTACGCGGGGCTGTCCAATCGGGTGGCTGGCAGCAAGTTGGTCGTGTGGAGCTGGTTGTTGAACCACATGGCTAAAAACGCTTGGTGGCCCGTGGCGTTGAACCCGTCCCACCAAAAATCATTGGCCATCGTGGCTTGGGTTAAACTCAAGTACCCGTAGCTTCCAACCAGCGTCGCGACGAGATACCCTAACCCGAGTGTCGCTCGAAGAGGACGGGAATATTTGTTGCGTTGGTTGGTGGGTCGCTCAAACACTTTAAAATCCCCCGATTGGAGCACGACCGTCTGTTTGACAGTCTGACGTGGCAGTTTCTTGAACGAATACCATAATTTGATGTCAAACACGATTCCACACCCGTGGAGGAGACCAGTCATGACGGATGCCACGTCATCCAAACCTTTGTTACGATGGCTGGTGAAATAGGCCTCGGCGGCCGCGGAAACGCAAGCGGCGGGTGTTGTACTGGCTGGAACATCCCGGGGCAACTTGAAGAGTCGCACCACGAGCATGACAGAGGCCAGAATCCCAACAAGCGAGCCCAAGAACCAGATCAAACGAGCCCAACTGCCGACAGATACGACACCACTGTGACAAGTTAGCTGTACGCCAGGGATCACAATCGTACATTGCACGTCGATGAAAGCAGACAGTTGCACAGGCGCCAGCAAATTCCATACGACAAGCACAGCCCAAGTCAAGACTGAACTCACATGGGCATACTTGTTGCCGCCGTGGGAGAGAGGCAAGAGCACATCCTGGATGACGTACGTGATCCACGTGGCTTCGCCTGCCACAAGACACGTGGTCCAGAACGACATGGGCGTGGCAGCGAACGTCGAAACAATACCATTTTGAGCGTCAAAGGATACAGAGGCTGTGCTGAGCACGACCAGAGCAGTCATGCCACGGAGAAACAGCATCGGTCGGCCAATCCAAACCGAGCCAACAACGCGGTTGAACTGAAACAAATTTGATCCGTTGCAGTCAAACCGACCCGCGACTGCGTAGAGCCAAACCACGACACCGACACACGCGAGTACAAATGTCACGTACACGGAAATGTACCAAATGTAGTTGCATGCATGTTGTGGCAATTCCAACGGATTGGCGGCCATGGTCAATGGAGGATGGATTTGAGACATGAGGGTGACGGTACCCTCGTCCCCTTCAAAGTGGTAGACTTCCCGCTGGCCAATGAGCCACTCGTAAACCATGACCCAGCCAAAAAACGACCACGGGTCGGAGTTTGTGGCATCGACCAATGGCTGGGTCAAAACCATGTTTGTGCCGTTCCGAGTGACCATTTGCATGATGCTAATGTTCAAACCCACGGTCTCCATGAGGGAGGTCGCTTGTATGGCGGTAGTTGACGCCGCCAGTAGTGGTGGTGCACTTGTTGGAAGTATATGGGACAACGCAAGTAAACAGACGCGTGTGGATGTTTGACAGAGCTGGCAAATGGTCGGGACCATCAGAGGCGACATCCACTGCATGGCAAAGAGCATGGAGAGACCGGAAAGTTCAATCGTATTTGGCACCTGCGCGGTACAATCGTCGTAGTATCCAAACGATGGTTGGACGTAGGGTTGGGGTACACCAAAGAGACACATGGGGTTGCCTCCATAGAATTGCGTCCCACTTTGCATCCAATTTACGGGGATAGGGTCCACGGTGACGGCAGTTTGAACATTGGAGGTGAGGAATGGCAGCAGCTGTGTCTGCCATGATTGGACCAATTCAAGCAACGACTGTGGTTTGGGTACCCACTTGATATCAATGGCTGCCAAGGGTCCAATGAAACGACGGACAAGTTGCACTCCCACAGTGGGTGTCGGGGATAAGAAATCCACGTCCCAACTCCAACCGAGCGCATTCACGCTGTTGTTGGATTGACGAATCAAGCTGCAGCCGGCTTGCTTGCACAAATTGAAGTCGTTGAAAATACCAATGTTGGCAGCCATGGTTGTCCAGCTGGCCAAACCTCGGCTTGCCATTGGCAACTTCTTCGTGCGAACCGACTGAGCATACCCCAAGGCATTTTGTATCGAAATGGAATCGTCGATGCCATCTTGATTGAGGTTTTGCAAGTTATTGATCCATGTGTTGATGCCATGGTTCATCCAATAGTCTACTTCGTCTTGGATCGAGAGCCACGCATGGCTTTGGATGGTGGCTAGCCACGCCGGCCCATTGGGAAGAAGCTGGAGCGGGGTGATGATCGAGGCGTTGATCGCATTGGCCCACTGCGACATGGCGAACGCGTTCGTGGGTAAGTTTCGCAAGAGTAATTCCATGTACACGACTCCATTCGTGCGTTCGTTGGCAAAACACCTCACTTGGCGCTTCGCTGTGTGAGCCATGTCAAACGCGCGGTTGAGATCGAGCCAACAGTACGCGGGCTGCATGTCCATGTTGACATCAAACGATACGACCCGTAGTACAGGAATAATCTTTGCAAGCGCAATAGGCGTGAGAAGTCGCTGCCGCCCCGCCGACGGGCTCCATTCGATCACTGTCGCTGGCGAAGCATACGATTTCAAGCGAAAGACGCCAATGACCAACGGCAGCGTGCCCGTCTCGAGCAAGTACGCGTTGAAGACATCGCCGACGTAAGTTTGGATGCCGGACGTATTGAAGCCCGGCCACCAGTAGTCGTTGGAGACGCTCGGGTGAACCTGCATGAGATACAAGCCGCTCGAGACTAGCGAACCCCCGACGTAGAGCAAACCTGACCAGACAGCGACACGATGCAAGGGATCTCGGCGAGGCAGGAGATCGACCGTGGGGTAGATTTGCGCCATGGAAGGCGTGCTGGCAGGTCAGATGGCGACGTTTCGGTGACGTTTCACCAATCGATGGCACGCCAAGTGTAACGGCAGTCCTTGTTTGGAAACTGAGACACGTCATTTCAATGTTGGGACTTGGACGGGGCTGTTCTCAATGAGGGGAATGGTATCGCCCATCTCTGGGGATTAGTTAAGTGGTGGGGGTTGGTGGAGTGCATCCAGCTAGATTGCCCTTCGATATTAAACAATTGTGTACAATTTATAGAAATATTTTATTATCATATGGCACTGGGGTTGTAGCTCAGATGGTAGAGCGCCCGCTTTGCATGCGGGAGGTACAGGGATCGATACCCTGCTGCTCCAACTTTTTGTCGGTGCATATTTCCGTGTCTTGTTAACCGTTCCGAAATACACACTCGTATGCATCCCCATGAACGACTCGTGTGCACAAGGCAGTACAAAGAAGATTGGACATTTGTCACAATTAGCTGCGCCATGGCCATTCTCCAAAGTCATCCAACGTGTGCTGGACGCGTTCGTCGACGTTGGTGATGTTATAGACGCGGCGGCATACTTCGAGCAAGTTGAGCTCGACGTTGTTGTATTCAAACGCGCTCCAGAACGAGTCGGACGTGTCGGTGGTTTGGGCAACGCCGATTTCATTGCAGAGGATGTAGACCCATTGGCGGTTGATATTGTCCGAGGGTTTTGTGTCCAAGAGACCCGCAATGTTTTCCGTGACGACAACAAGTCATGGATAGCTTGGCCGCCCTCGGCGACCGTGTTGGTGCAGGCATCGCCGCCGTAGTATTGCAACGCAAACGCGACAACGTCAGCGTAGCCAGAGTAGTCGACGACGGTGCCGACGGGGGCCGACGACGCGACCGAGCCAGCAAAGCGGTCGGGGTACTTGGACTTGGCAAAGCCAGAGAGCTGACCAGGGTACGACCCGCCAAACGTCCCTCCGGTCGAGGGATCGAACCCGCCTCACGTAAAAAAAACTATTTCACACACTCAACCACTGCGCTGTGCAAACCTGTTTATTCGCGAGCCTTTTTAATAACCTTTCAGCTCTTCAATTCATTGAGTAGAGAAACAAAGTCCCGATTGCTATCTCCATTCTTTTGTTGGAGGCAGACATCTCTGTCAGCTCTTCCAACTGCCATCCTGGCCAATAGAAAGTCTTGGCATTCGGCATTCTGTTATGACGAAACCAGAGATAACACTGGAATGACCGAAATCAAGTGTCAGTGTTACAAGGGTGACAAAACAAAAGCGTGGTGTTAAAATCGATTCTCAAAAGAACCACGTCCATACTGTCAGTGGACATAGTAAGACTCGATGACGCCTACTTTCGACAACAGTGATGGTTGACAAACACGAAATGCAAAACTTTCAACGTTCCCGAATTTCAGGGTCAGCTAATATGACCGGGGGGCGCCGTTCACCCATAGCAGAAACTCCAAGCAAACCAAACAGACAAGAGATAAGTGTTGAATGGAACAGCAATTATGCCACTACGTACTAGTACCGTAGAGCACACAATAGCTCACCGCACAAAACTACTCACCACACCAGAGACCCCAAAACACCCAACAACTCACCAACTGTACCACTCAAGCACAGAATCACTCTCATCAAACACCTGCCATGGTAAATAAAATTGACTTACTTATACAAATATCATATTTATCATTAGGAATACGAATAAAAATACATTTTTTTCCGGAAGAGTATCAAAATAAACTCACCAGCCAGCTACAAATCACAAAATGGTGAGCAAAAAAGCCTGGGGAGTTATTCTGTGCTTTACGGTACTAGTAGTTAACGTGAAGGCTTGTTCGTCACTCAAAATGCCATGACGTTGTAATGATGGTATCATTTGACGATCGTGTCTTCTCTTTTCAAGTGTGCCAGAGTCGCCCAACCACCGCATTCGTCGAGTTGCTGGCGTGTGTGTAATTAGGGGCGCGATTTGCTCTTCCGCTTCGTCGACGAAAGAGCATCCACGAACTTTGCTGTTTGTAGGATGATGGTGCATAGAAACGCGCGGTGATGACACTTCACTTGGTGAGAAATTGATGAGAGTGAGTGTGAGCTCAGAAGATTGTTTGAGTTGGTTGTTGGGTTGCCACCCAGTCCAGGAGAAGCTGATGTGTGGAAGAACGAGAAGACCAAATGGAGAGGAAATGAACACAATTTACACATTAGTCTTTGAAAACTATACGACCATTGGAGAAACTTGGTCACAAAAATTGGGCTTAAATATTTCCTCTAAGCAAAGATGACACAAATGGAGCATGTTGGTCGATGACATTTTGAGTGGATCCGTTCATGAGAAGTCACGTGGAATCCACGTTGGAGGATCGATTCCGCGACTCCGACAGTCGTGGGAAATTGCTTCAGCAATATTGCGGAGGTTGTCATGCGCAGTGTACACACCGAGGAGTCTCTTCGTGTCTACAAGAGCGGTATGAGATATATAAGAAGGCGACAAACCTAAACCTGGGACAGTTGTGCTCAGAGTGTGCCACGTGACCCACAAAATGTCCTCGTTGCGACCAGACTTGTGCTAATCCACGGCAGCATGTTGGGCACTTGGAAAATCGTTAAGAACTTGGATGTTGACGTCAGTCGACGATGTGATCTTGGCAACTGTTCCAAGAGCCAAATGCTTTCGAATCCCCCGAGCGCGTAGCTCGAATGCCAAGAACAATTCCGCTCGACGAAACCCCCCTCGAGGGTACAGGCTAGGCGTCAGCGGGGCTTGTGTCGGTCGTGTGCTTGGAGCAGTTACGGGATGTGGTTGTTGCTACAGCCGGTGGCGCTCGAGCCAAGTCGTCCATTGCGGTGCACAATCGCTGGAAAATTGGCGAGGTCGTGCATTTTACATCCCTTTATCTCCGTTCTAAGGGGGGTTTTATTTTTCTCTTGTTTCCCCTCAAATAAAGTAACTAAATCTACAAAAGTCCAAATCTGTGAATGCGCTCTTCGATTGTTGACTGCGATGTTCCTTTGGTCGATGCCTTCGCACTGTCCATTCTATACAATATCGACTTGAAATCATATTCAGATTGATTTGAATATTTCACAGTAGTTTCTACTCCACGGGGAAATAGTCCACACGGTTCATTGTGTAGATATGATGCTGGTGCCCCGAGTTCGAGTCCCAGCTGGCATCTATACACAGAGTGTGAAACAGACGCGAGCGCGCGAGGAGGCTGAGGGCATGGTGGCGTGGGATCGCGTTGCGAGGGTGGAGCATGACGGGTAACAACATTTGTGGTTGCACGAGGAGTTGCAGAGCTGGCAGGACGTTTCGTGCGGTAGCGGCGCGATGTATGTGGCGTCGAATCGGCTATTGTACGTTTCGTTGGGTTGGAGGACGTTGAAAGTTTGACGGTGGTTTTGGCGCGTTTCATCGGGTTCAGCAAAGTGGTAGTAATCGGTGGGGCTGTTCCAGTTGCAGCTGCCTTTGAATGAGTGTTCTCAGTCACAGCTGAGAGGCGCTCGCAGATGTCATGCACCAATTCCGTGAGGCTTGAAACTTCGTCATTTGTTGCCAAAACTATTTGTTTCAGAGCGTCAAATTTCTTTGCAAGCGTGTCCACGGCAACGAACTCAGATTCCAATATCACAAGTTGGGAACAAAGTTTTCTTAGAGTCTCGTTGACCTTGAGCAAGTCGTGTTCGCTGATTGCCATCTTGTAGCGCTGGTATCACCATACTTCCTTGGTTTTCAAAAGGTTTCGCATTGTGGGTGCTAAAGCTGGTCAAATGGGGGTAACGTATTATAAACATAAAACCGGATGCATTATTTTACATTTTTTTAATGCAATTTCCAACAAAGACTGGCAAAGGAGGGAATCGGTTTAAAATTCCAAGTGAGTTTGTTTAATATTTCCTGTCGTTTCGCAACCAATGGTGCGAAAGCCAGCAAAGGTGCTGAAAACGCCGCGTGTCGTCTTCGTGCTCATGACTGTCTTCTCGTAGCCGGAACTCTTCATCAAGATTGGCCAGTTGACCAAGGATGATCCACTTGGGATCGAATGGTCTTCGACGGCACCGAAGACGTCCATTGTATGCATTGATGACCGGTCGATTACTTGGTCTGCTGGTTTGGTAGCAGGGATGCGGCTCAAAGGAGTCAAGCTTGCAGAGGCCACTGAGTTTGAAGGTCTGGAGGGCGCGAAGATACCCCATCTGTGTCGCGAGGGAACTTACCCACGCATTCTCATTCTGAAATGCATCTACGATGGCACGGGCCTTGTTTGATGTTGCTCAACATGCACAGCGTGTAGTGCCAGCGACACGGATCTCTCGAATCGCATTCGAAATCGATCGCAAGGGTACAAAGAGAAAGTAAAACTGCGCTTGGGACTTGCAGATGCTGCGGTTGTATTGGCAGAAGTCCACCGTGTAGTGGACGCCGAGTACTGGCACATGCGAAATAAAAGTCGGCTTCACAGCGGCCCCCCTCCATGTTCACAAAGAACGACGTATGTACAAATCGACACTTGCACGTGCTCATTTGGTGGCAGGAGGGAAATGAATTGCCCCAGTTGTCGTCGTCGGCACACCCTTAGTGCTCGTGTTGAATGCTGCGATGAGGAAACCGAATCTGAACCGGAAGTCCTTTCAACATCGGATGTAATTGCCGCGGCTTTGACCAAAGTGCAGATTGTTGACTTCAATTTGTACGCTGGCGATGATCGACTAGGCTGACTGCATCGAAACTTGGCCCGCGCACCCCGTCTGCTTCCATCGACGCAATGCGACTGCGGTGCCATGCGTACCCGACCAGTGGAGCATCTGTGCAACGGCGAGTACTGTTTCAACGCCAAACTTGGGGTCATTTGTCCGTCCGATTGCGAAGCCGAAAGCAAGTGCCGCAACAAGGATTCAGCGGGGCGACGCCTGCTGCGCCTCATGAGCTTTTCATCACGCAGGAGATGCGGATTGGCGTGCACTCCACGGCAGCCTTGCAACCTCGTACCTTCGTGATAGAGTACGTAGGAGATGTAATCGACAAGTGCGAGTTTGATACTCGTTACGGTCTATTCAATGGTAGTTGTACCAAGAACTACTATTTCATGTCGTAGTCCCCAAATCGAATTATAGATGCAAGTGAGTTTGGAAACAACTCGCGATTCATGAACCACAGTTGCCAACCCAACTGCAAGGTTGTAGTGTGGACGAAAAATGGCATCCAGCGCGTTTCCATTTCTACCATTTGCGACGTCGATGCGTACGAAGAATTGACCTTTGACTACGAGTGGTGGGAATCTTTTGACGCCACGAGATTTCAATGCAAGTGCGGCGCGCGTACCTGCAAAAGTACAACTGTATTCGTTCAATATACATTCTTCAATTCGAGTTGCATATGAATGTTTCCGTTTACAATGCAAGTCGACGCCTCCGGCCAGATGTCGCTGCTCCGATGCGGCTTCATCGCCGTCGCCCTCGTGCCAGATTGACCGTGTTGGGTATGGGATCGTTGCCTCTACCGCTCAGATTAATTTGCAATCTTTTTGTATTAAGTTTGTACTCAAGATTATAGTTTGTACATTAGTAGTCATAGAGTTCTTGAAGAATCGTACTTGACTTGTGCTCTCGAATTGTCACCGTCGATTTTCCATGAGGGAAATTTAGTCAAAGGGATCATTGAAGATTTTTACAGAGATTGATTTGGCTCAAAACCTGTGTGTTACTCATACAATCAGGTAGCGAGTTGAAGAAATGAGTGTGTATTAGTCCGACCAGGGTAATGCTTGGCGGCGGGGGCAGTTTGGTAATCGGGACCAGGAATCCACAAACAGCGAATCCAATATATGTATGACCCTCAAGCTTCAGCGTCTGTACCATCGGATATATTGCCGGTCCAGGGACGGCTTTGTGGGAGATTGCAACGCCAGACTACTACATTAGTGTATTGCCTTATCTTCAGCTGAAGATAAGCTCGATGTATGATTGGCTGAAATTAATGAATTTTGATTGATCGCTTTGTGATCCATGTCCGCAGATCAAAGCATGGCGAAATCGAGCAAGAAGTGAGTCGCCACAACTTCGCAGCTCTCCAAGATCTCAACGAAGCGATCGAAAACGTCCGCCCCAGATCACGAGGCTTCATCAAGCCATGATGTAGAGGCGGTGGTGTCGCGAATGATGTTGTTTGACGACATCAACGCCGACCCTAACGGAGCATCAAGTAAGAATCAGGATAAGTCAGCCCGTGAGCAGTTCCTGGCTTTCATTGATGGTAAACATGACTTCTCGAGCGTCCCCGTGGTCATTGATAAACCACTAATTGGTCGATTTTCCAGTATATGCTAAAAAATCCGGCGATTGGATTTCAAACGTCGATGAACTACCTGAGTTCTATCTGTCGCCAACTCGAAAAAGTCTACAAATCAACAATATTTAGGGACGATCCTCTCTGGTACAAGGAAACAAGGCGCAATCTTGGTCGAGTATATGTTTTGTCTTGTATAAAAGGTGAACGGTGTATAATACATCGATGACATAATAAATCCGAGCTAGATGGAACTAAACTAAAAGAGCATGCGCCTCCATGACTATCGACGACTTGCGCACCATTGGGAGAATTTTGTTTATGAAAAACGATATCAAAGCGCCTAAGGATCGGACGTTGCTGAACGCTCAGTGGACGTCAATTGGCCGTGGCTCTGTGTATTTCCCAAACAGGAGATCTCTGATTGGCGCGGAAGATAAGAAATATATGAAATGATGGGGCATAACTTTCATACAAATCATTGCACAAAACACACACTCTCTACAATACAGGATGTATTGGCATATAAATAAGGTTTTATCTTGAAGTTTGTATGGTCTCACACAAGGAAGATAAACATTACAGTAGTACTCGATAGTACTACTTTAGTTGATTTGTCAAGTGAGACAGTGGCATTATCACAATTCCTCTTTGAATGAATAATTTGTCGTCAGTCGAAACCTTTGTGCTTGTCAGAACCCTCAGAAGGTGATTCAGCCAATCAAAATTTATAACCAGTAATACAATGGTCAAGGCACCAAAGCATGGCTTTGCACGGTAGCTCAAGTGGTTAGAGCGACGGCGCTACAGAAGCAGAGGAGGGGGCCCGGGTTCGAGTCCCGGGCAGTGCAAAGTATTTTTTTGATTTCTTACAAA